>RQTK01001779.1:32464-42613 GCA_003991915.1 Elysia chlorotica
AAGCCGATGGTCGGTTGTTCCCAATTGCCTACGCCAGCAGGAAACTGTTGAAACTCACTATTCGGCGATTGAACGTGAGTGTCTCGCGATTGTCTGGGCTATTCGCAAAATTGCATTGTACCTCTATGGCAGGCAATTTGTGCTTCAAACTGACCATCAGCCTCTCCAGTATCTCAATGCAGCAAGATTTGAAAGCACAATGGTCATACGTTGGGCGATGTATTTACCGAACCAAAATTTTAAGGTTGATCGCATAAAGGGTTCCAAAAATCTCGGCGCCGATTTTCTGAGCCGTGTGGTCACACCTGATTGATTGGTATGGTGTTTGAAAGGCTAATTCTTGTATTGTCAATCTGATTGATGAGTTCCAAAGTTTGGAAGGCCTGTAATGCTTGGAAATTTTCCAATGTTTAGTTTGAATTTGTTTTGTGTGCACTTGTAAGTTTCCAAAAATGGAACATTATATGGAATGGGTTTTTTTTTCATCAAGGTGATGAGCAATTTTGTTTGTTTCTCTGGTACTATGCACTTGAATATCCTTGTTGTGCATACATTACTTATTATGACTCACCCTGGTATGATATTGTTTAGCCATATATGCCTGTAACCTTACGAACGTTGTCATTTATTATGTTTTGGAAATGTTGCACATTTCTTAAATTAGGGGTATGTGTGACAAGTTTGTGGTTGTTTGTTTGACGACAGCTATAAAGGGAAGAGAGGGGGAGAGAGAGGAACGGGAGATGAGAGAGATAGAGATGGATAGAGAGAAGACGAGAACACTGGAGATGGATCTAGATCTATCTATGCGTTGTTACTTTGTTATTCTACCTTGTCTGCCTCGGTTGTGAAGATCATTCTAGATCTAGTCTATACATTGTTAGTTTGTTCTTCGACCTTGTCTGCCCCGGTTGTGAAGAACATTCGAGAAATTTGTCAATCTGGTAAACAACTTGTTTTCCAGTTTCGGTTTGTTTACAATCTAATGCTTCTAGTCAACTGGAGTAACGTCCCTTGTAATCTCGCAATTTGTAGATGACTCTAGACGTATCGAGATCCGTGAATAACTCGAATCTTCTGGGTTACAAATCGGTATAAAAGGCTTGTACGGGTGAGCTGTTGAGAGTTATCAGTGAGTAGTAGTCAGTCAGTCAGAGAGTCTGCGCGCGTTTGTTACTATTAGAAGCTGTTGTGTTACAGTTACGGATTGCTATTACAGTTGTGTAATTGATCACAGATTGTTATTGCAGCTGTCGATATTTCATTATAACATTTTCAATACCCTAGAAGGGTGGTTTATAGTTAATAAAGTTATTCTTCAATATTTCTACAAGAAGGAGTTAACTTTATTATTTGTGTTGAGCCAGTGGATGTTGGATCACTGTTTGAAGCCCCGCTACAATATATAATTTTATAACCGATAGCTGGGCTCTACAACAGAGACTGTGCATCACCCCAACAATCCACGTTACATGTGCCATTATCAATTATTCTGGTAGAAACTTCTAGAACATTTAAAGCAAACATGCACACATTGTTCAAGACTAAACTTTAATAAACAACTTATTATTCTAGGCACTGACAAAATCAACCAAACAGACCAAGTTTTGGATCTCATTATTTTGTTAGCTAAACAATACATATACCGATCAAAAGTATACCAAACCAAACCGTATATCCAAACCTTTTTATCTATACTGATAAATCGTCATAATATAGAAAAAGAGATTAGCTTTATGCAATCAAAACATCGACAATTTTTAGAGAAGTAGAATTCATATAAGGAAATTGTCAAAGAGGGGACAATAAATGAAATTTGAAGCCTGATGCGTTTGCGTAAAACAGATACTATTACGTAAAATATATTTGTGTGTGTGTGTATATCTTTGTGTATATATGAAGGTGTATGTTTGTGTGTGTATGTATGTGTGTATGTTTATATGTATTTGTGTATATATGTGTGTATGTGTTTGTGTGTATTTATATATATTCTTTTTTTTAGTAAGTTAATTATACAGAACGTATTCCCTTCAATTTTTGTTAGTTCTTATAGAGATTATCCTTGAAACTACAGGTTATTATAACAATATTCTATTTCAACTTCGAAAACTTGGATAAGCATAAAAGTCTACTTTTTGTTTGTATTATTTAGGCTTTTCCCCTACGTAGTTATAATACTATTAATAGTAATATGCTCTTAAATAGTTACTCCATTATAACTTCAGTAAATATTGTCTTTTGGTATCTTTAAAATCATAGGATATTCATACCTGCATTTTGCAGACTTGGACAAGCAACTAAGTACCTTTTTTGTTTGTGATGCCCCATCCTTTTTTTTTTCTTTCGCACAGGGCCTTTCTCACAGGGCTTTTATATATAGTAATTGATAAAATGTTTCATGATAGACACCAGATTATAAACTTGGTAAATATTGTCTTTTGTCACCATTACTCCACCTCGTTTTCTAAAACTAGGTTAGCAATTCAAATATATACACACCTATACACATGTATATTGACTAATAATATGTTATTTGATAGCTAATCCAATGTTTTGTAAGCTACGTCTCTTTCTACCCATGAAATCATAGTTTACTATTTCTTCATTGTCTAAAAATGGGTTAAACAACTTCAATAGCCCTGTCTGTTTTTGTTGTTTTTTTTGTGTTTTTTTTTGGTCTGTCTTAAATATTTGCTTAGATAAATGGTTTTTCTTTATTGTTTTTCTTTTGTTTTGTTTTTTATTTCGTCTTGATTTTAATACATACCTATATGCAATGACGATAATCTATGTATACAGTGATCTGTAATATGTTCTTATGTGAAATAGCTTTGTTGTGGAAAAACAAATTAAAAAAACGTTCTAAAAAATCTATCTTTTTGAATTTTTCAGTTCTAAGGAGTGATCGGTTCTTCAAAAAGTTTAAACATCCTTTATTATTACAACAACAACAACAAAAACGAGAATGAATGTGAAGTTTTGTTTATTTTTTAAATATGTTTGTCATCCGTTACAACAAAGAAATTTCGTAAGTGTATCCTAACTGTTAAACAATGATAGTAACTGACATATTTGTCTCCATTGATAGCCCAAGCAATTAGCGAGCTTTATGCTTTACTATTTTGTTATATCTCTCTCGTACTGACCAACGTTTCGAAAACTGGTCTATATCATAGAATTTTTCTACAAAGCTTACAATGTTTCCAAAACGATTTATGTTGTTTCATGTTTTTACATTAATAAACGTCAATGATCTACAAAATATATACGTGCTAACCTATTTGAAATATTGTTTGCTTTTAGGTTATTAGCAGCTAACCAATCATCTAGATCTATACTTTACACGGAAATGGTTTCGACTTTCTTATAAGTTTTAAGTGATGGTTTTGCTCATTGTGTATATATCTTTGAGCTTGACACATTTAGTAGAAGATATGCAGTCATTGTTCGAGAAATGCGCAGTACTCTAACAGCTCATGATTAGTACACCTGTTGTAGCAACACTCACACACAATGCCTCTAGTGCCTGCCCGCTTCTGTAGAAACTTGAAGGCATCTCTTTTCTCCAAGTCAAAGCTTCTAGTCCTGTCAACTGTGAGAAAATCAAACATTGTGCATAGTGAGAAAAAGAAAAGTTGGTCATGGGAAAAAAATCCTATCTCATAAAGAGCATTTCGTATCATTTGTTTGTTGTTGTTTTTTTGCTGAACGTACAACGTCAGAACTACATAGACCATGTTGAGGACAGGCTCCAAGACTGACGTCAGACAATTTTAAGTGCTGCCACACATGAGACAGGGCGAGGAGACTTGGACTCCTGTCTCAGACGGTCACATAGTACTGACACCGACCTAATCAGTTGGAGACAAAATTGGACGGATTAAAATTTTTCAGACTGTGGGTTTTGAACTGCGGGTCTCTCGATCTGAAGACCACTGCTCTACCACTTGAGCCAGTCCTCCCGCGCATTTTGTCCAGCATTAGAGACAAATTTTGGAGTGAAAGTATGCATTATATCCCATGTTTATCTATTTAGATTCTAAACTCTGTATCACACGCCTTGATACAATACGATACCTCTTGTTTTCAAGATTTGAATAAAGGCTTAGTAACAACATAGGTGAAGAGTTATTTTATTGAAAAAAATATTTGGAAAACACCATAGAACATTTCAGATTTAGAAAAAAAACCCAGCTATATCAAACAAAGTAAATGGTTCTTAAAATAATGTTTTCAAGTATTAAAAATAAGTTGTCTCCCTCTGTCAGGCAGTAGAGACACATAAATAGAGAATAATATAACTTACCCTCAAAAAAGTGAATTTTGACTGAATTCCCCCATAGCCTTTTATTTATAAAAAGGTTGAATTGAAACATAAGTTCATATAATTTTAAAATCATCAATACATTTTGAATTATACGAAAAATAAGACATTATTTTTTTTTTTGCTTTCTTTTGTGTGTTTTTTTGTGTGTGTTCCTGACAGACATTGAGAAGATAATATGGAAAAAAAAACTCCAATTCTATCCATTTAGCCTAAAGAATAATGCAATTTTATCTATAATTATGGTTACTGTTGTTGTTGTTGTTGTTGTTGTTGTTGTTGTTTTTGTTGTTGTTGTTGTTGTTGTTGTTGTTGTTGTTATTATTATTGTTATTATTATTATTATTATTTTTTATTATTACTACTTGTTAGTATACTATACTACTACTACTACTACTACTACTACTACTACTACTACTACTACTACTACTACTACTACTACTACTACTACTACTACTACTACTACTACTACTACTACTACTACTACTACTACTACTACTACTACTACTACTACTACTACTACTACTACTACTACTACTACTACTACTACTACTTCTACTTCTTCTTCTTCTTCTTCTTCTTCTTCTTCTTCTTCTTCTTCTTCTTCTTCTTTCTATTATCTTTTTCATTATGTAAATGTTTCGAAATTGTTTACCTTTTTTGAATTGGCTGAAATCTATGGAATCGCCCGAGCGTTTGCCTCTGTTCTCGCACACACGGCGCACAGTTGTTGGGATGTTGGACCCACAGATGCCTCCGTAGGCAGGCCTATTCCTAGTTCCGTAACATACTTTGTGTGGGGCCTCGGATGGTGGGGCCCTGGTTGTAGGGGCCATGGTTGTAGGGGCCTTGGTTGTAGGGGCCATGGTCGGTGGGGCTTTCGTACTTTCGCACATTTCTTCTCTCGTTTCCGATGCCATAACTGGGACAAAGGCCAGAACAGCCAACAGGTAGACATCGAGCAGTGCGGAGCGGTGCATCTTCTCTGCTGGATCTGTGAGTGAGGTGAAGCATGTACTCTTTGTAAATTATAATTATGTGGTGCTATGTTAGCATCGTATTAGATAAGTCTGTGTGTGGGAGAAACTTGGACACTTTATTAATTATGTGTTATGGCTTATATCTTCTCTGAAAGATTGGTTAGTGGGGAAAGAATGTAGACTTTATAACTTATGGATGGTTTTATGTTTAACAGAGAAAATGAATGCGCAGTGCATTAGATCTGTGAGTAAGAGAATCATCGGAGCTGTATAAATTGTGTGTGATTTGGGGGAAACACGGAAACTTTAAAATATATGGGTGGCGTTATGGTTAACACCTTCTAATAGGAATGTGAGTGGGGGAAGCATGGAATCTTTAGAATTTATTAGTGGTGTTATGGTTAACATCTTCTCTGATAAGTCTGTGAGTGGGGGAAACATGACAATTTTACAAACCAATTGTGGTCTTATGTTAAACAGAGAAAATGACTGAGGAGAAACAATGACACTGACAGCTTAAATATCTATAGATGATGTAAACATGGGCACTTTATAATTATCTGTGGTATAATATGGGCACTTTATAATTATGTGTGGTATAATATTTAACAGAGAAGTTGCGAGTTCAGTTGTAGTAGAAACGTGGAATCGTTATGTTTATGCGTGGTGTAATTTTTAACAGAGAAGATGCGTGTATATATATATATATATTGGGGCTATAATCTTATAGATCCACCTCCTCAATTTTAAATGAATAAAATAGAGAAGTGCTTAACGAAAAACGCAGTGCTACAGTTTTGATTGGCATACTTTATTTATAAAATAGTGGTTTTTTCTATCAATAACATTACATAGGACAAAAAAGAAACAGAAAAGTGTTTCTAAATGTCGAATAGTTACACCTGTAAGGAAACTTCATCAATGAGTACTCTAGCGCTATGTATTAGAAAAACCAGTAGAGAGCATGATATTTCTATCACCATTTCATTTCACGACATAACACAACATAGCAGCAAATAGTATAAACAAGTAATGTATGGACCCCCATGTTTAGCCAGTCAATCCTTGATGTGGTCCTATTCGCAGCTTTTCATTGTATCGTTGTTCTCTATAGGGTTTAACGTCTCCTAGGGTCATCTAGGGAGTCATATACTACGACGGGCCACATAATTTATGTCTGACAATTTTATGTGCTGCCACACACGAGACAGGGCGAGGATATCATGACTCAATCTCAGCGGTCACATTATACTGACACTGACCCAACCAGTTACAGAGAACGAATATCAGACAAATAAATATGCCGGTCGTGGGATTGGATCCGCGGACCTCCTGATCTGAAAACCAACGCTCTACCACATGAGCCAGTTCGCCCCCATTGTATCATAATGTATGCTTGCTGGAGTTTTCTTATAAGGCAGTGAAGGAGTATGCGCGCAATTGTTTTTAACAGATTGCTAACCAGGCATGGACAAACACAATCGAACGTGCATTTAATTTGTCAATTTCATGGTTATCCGGAATTATCGGATTTTACTTGTTGTTGGGTTGATTTAACGTCCAACATCAGCACCATATGGGCTATATGGTAAATGAGTCCCAAGACTGACGTCTGAAAACTTTATATGCTGCCACACATGAGACAGGGCGGGAATACCATGACTCCTGTCTCAGTCGGTCAAATTAAACTGACACCGACCCAACCAATAGGGAGTGCAATCACTAGGACTCGAACCCCGATCTTTTGCGCCGGAAGCCGATGTTATACCCCAGGGCCACCGCGCTATTTATATTAAATTGTTTATGTTTAAACTGTGACAGTAAAATAAAATAAAAATTCTTGTACCTTTTTTTAATTTCCTGTTTTGATTTTTTAAAAGTACATTCGTCATTCATTTGTAAAAAGCGTCATTGCCATTTTTTCCTCATTTTTTAAATGTAATTATAAATACAAACATGTTATATATCCACTATTAATTGCATTTGAAATGTTTGTGATAGATCCGCAGTTACGTCAACACTACCCTTTTCCGTTAGGAAAAGTGGCTCTGCTTATTTATTGTGCAAAATAAATGTAAAGAATTTCACACTTTACAACTATCCTTATTAACTGCATACTGCCATTTAACCAAAGATCTATCAAAGCTATTAAAATTTACTTCACTATCTACAGTTTCACGGTTGTGAAATAATTTTATGGTTATCCTGATGATTGGATTTTGCTTGTTTATAATTGTTATAATTATAGTTATACCCCTTTTGTTAAATATTTGTGTGTAAAATTGAGCTTTAACAAAATGTCTCCCATTAGGAATGCACAGGTAGAGAAATCATTCCTATTTAAAAAGTACTACGAAGAAATGTAAATAAGCCATTTGCAATACGGTACCTGCAGAAGATGGTCCTTTACGACTTAGTAAGCTATTGGCATTCCATGTAAAAATATATTCAATTTACATAATGTTTTGTATAGAACGCAGAGTGATAAGTAGAGTTATACCAGAAAAAAATATCAACCCCAGTAAATGTACACGTTTCTACACTCAATCGTCAAAATCATTTGAGAGACCGATGTTCAATTATCCACACCAATAATGAAAGCGTTGGAAAAAAACGACTTTAATTTATTATACTTAGTGTGCCTTATGAAAAATAGACACTTCAATGACTCTGATCAAAGAAAACAGAAAAATATCCCGACGGAATTATTTACCCAAACTGTTCTTTCTCAAAAGGGAAATCGAATGAGAAGTCTAACCGACAATATAATAATACGTATTTATGAAACATTATTTTGTGCACGATCCAGGCCAGAGAAAACATGAAAAAAATACATATAACAAATTAATGACTTAAACAGTTATTTCTCTCAAATCCAATCGCACAAGAAGTCATAGCGGCAACTATCATAATAAATATGATTTATATAAAAAAGCAGCATTTATATGGCACTGATCAATTAAAAAATATATTAATACTTTCAGGTAACTATTTATCAAAACAGATATTTCTCTCAAATCTAATCGCACAAGAAGTCATAGTAAATTTAATTTATAAAAAATCAACAATGTTGATAATACTGATACTTTGAACTTACAATTTACCCGAACTGTTATTTCTCTCAAATGTAATCGCACAAGACGTCTTAGAACGAGCAGGCTGCTGGTGTCTTTCTGTTGCTGGTCACGTGAGACTCCTACTTCACTACTACTGGTCAGGTTCTGAGTTAGTTGCTGGAGAAAGTGGAAATGTTTTATATAGTCTGGGGTGAGACCTCTGAAATCGCCAAACGTTAACAGGGTGATATGGTCTACGCATTTGTACAGCTTCTTTTGTTTGTTATATTGACTCTTATGCAAACAGAAGTTTTATTATTTTGGGGCATTAATAAACAAGAAATCAGTGTTTAAGAACAAAGAACTAATAAATGACAACAGCATCCATTGGCAATCAGGATTTTTATGACCGCTTTGCATACGAAGATGAAAAGGTTGAGAAAAATTATAAACTATTGTATAGGCGTGCTAAAAATAATCGCTCTTCTAGGAGAGGTCACTTGGGGAACACTTTTGAAAATACTTGTCTATAAAATCACGATATTCAAATGTTAAACCTTTATATGTAACGCTCTTTTTTATTTTTAAAAACAACAACTAATAAAGAACTTATCAGAGGAAAAAACGAAAAGGTTGTAAGTTACTTTTAGATTAAGTCCATCATTACCATTTATACGTAAATATATTGTATGGTAGAAAATTTGGATCTTTGTGGGGGGTTTTTAAGGAAAAAATACGCATATATTTTTCACTATGGTGTTCAGTAATTTTTCATTGATATTTGATAATACAACCTTTCTCATGCAAAATAATTCACGTAGAAGCCTACATGTTAAAAGTAATAGCAACAATAACATAGACGAAAGAGTTATGGGTGACATGAAATATTTCATTTTTGTGTTCGAGATTTGTCTGAGCCCTTTCCTCTCGGTATGGTCTGTAATTGCGGGATTTCAAAACATCGCTGTCTTCGTCAAGATGGGCTTTAGAGATAGACTGAATCAAAACTTCTCTATTCTATCGGTGGCAGATGCTTTGCAGGGTCTTTTCAGTCTGGTAAAAAGTATGAACCTTGCGCTCGTTTGGTACGGTAGGTCTATAGGAAACATGCCATCCTCGTTAGTGTATAGTCTATTCGGTGTAGGAAACGCCTTAGCGGTTATTCTGTCCAACAGCACGACTGCAATGATTGCCGTGGTTCGCTGCTGCTGTGTCATCATACCTTTCTCCGTCCGCGAAAATCTCACCACCCGCAGGGGGCCCGTGTGGCCCTGGGGTAGAACATCGACTTCCGACGCAAAAGGTCCAAGTTCGAGCCCAGGCGATTTCGCTCCTTACTGGTTGGATCGGTGTCAGTTTAATGTGACCAGCTGAGACAGGATTCATGGTATCCCCGCCCTGTCTCGTGTGTGGCAACACATAAAATTGTCAAACGTCAGTATTGGGTCCCGTCCACAATATAGCCTATATAGTGCTGATGTTGGACGTTAAACCAACTCAACAACTCACGGCCCGCAGACAGCAGCCGCCATCTTGGTTTCCCGGGCGCCCTCTATGGGTGTTCTCACATACGCCCTGTCGGTCGTGAGGTTTAAAGACACACACACACACACACACACATATATATATATAAATATATTGCATACATCTTAATTAAAATTATAGATAGGCAGTAATATAGATAGATTTAATAGAGGGCGGGGGTTGGGTTGGTTTAACGTCTAACAGCAGCACTATATAGGCTATATTGTGGACAGACCCCAAGACGGACGTCTGACAATTATATGTG
>RQTK01001780.1:0-23093 GCA_003991915.1 Elysia chlorotica
GACGGGTATTGTTGAAACTAAGAAGATTTATTATTTTTAGCACAGTGTGTAAAATTCTGTTCTTTTTTTTCCTGCAGTAATTGGGATTACCGCGTACAGTAACATAATAAATTTATTTTGGTAAAATGTAAAGTTTTGTTGTTGTTTTTTTGGTCAGTATAAAAAATCTATGGAAGGTGCTGTCCGGATGTCTTCTCTTTTATCTGTGTTCTTTCGAACTGGGTGAAGATTCATTTTAGACACAGATTACAGAGTCACTTTGGTTTGTACTTCAACCGGCATCCTAAGCTTACCCCTCTGTTATTCGCACTTTTTCTTTTTCTTTTAAATAGGACATAGCATTAGATATGACATCGAATTTCAATAAGCAAAGTAGTATTTCATGTTCAGTTGTTCTACTATTTTCCATCGATTATCATCATAACAAGACATTCTATAACTTGTTTTGATTATATGATTAAAGAAACAGAAACGCTTAAGATGTACCTACATTGTACATAAGGGGGAAAATGGAAGATCTGACAAGCTTATACTTTTTAACACGTCTTTTGTTTGGCATTTGCAACCTTTTCCTGTATTTTTTGTCCTCTCGTCATCGCCTTTTTATGTTTTGTTTTGTTTTTAAATCTATGAAATGCCTTTAAAAATTTGTTTTCGATAATGATTGACAATGCCAATATTGTTGAAGATAAGATTGAGCCATGGACCTTTTTGTTGTTGTTATTAATCCAATAGCTTGTTATGGAATATATAGGCTCTTATGACTAAATTTGTGGTTGTTTAAATATAATATTTCTAAAATGAAATTAATTTTCAAATGTATCAAATTAGATTTGATCCTTTGCCATATTTCATTTTTTATGTAGACATTTTCCTAACCAGAATGGCATGATTTGTCACTTGTAATGTCTCTTTGTTAAATGGCTCAGAGTGTGTGATTCCTAACAATACATCAGGAGCATTTAGATTCAGTCTTTTGCCACACTATGCCGCTATTTTATTTTCATTTTTTTTTTCACAACGGTTGCACTAACAGATAACTATAGAAGAGAATAGATGTAGTGTAACTACTATTTAATATTTTCCAGTGCAAAATGCGGAGCCCGGTTTCCTTAGTGCAGTCCATAGCAAACATCCAATATATATGCTTTTGGAATTTCCTTTCCCAGAGTGAAGCAGCTTGTGATGTTTTTCATTATTTGATCAAAGATGCGAAACCTTTTCTCCCTAGTTGACCTATAATACTGTTCCTTAAAGTAAATTTTCTGCTATTTTCGACATTGTTTTTTTTATTCATTTTTCGAAGAATTGCATTATAAGTTAGGTTAAAGGTTAGCTGCACATTGGGGTATCCCGGTAGTATTGGTATTTTGCAATGAACTCTTCGTAATTCATAAGCCTACATTGGCCGCATATATCTGTAACATATTACTGAATGTTACATTCTATAAATTGTTGGATGATGAGAACTTTTCCTTTATAAGTTACATGCTTGTTATTAAATATGGGATCATTAATTATATTTCCGTCACAAGCATAAGTGTGCACATTATGTTGAACACAGACCTCATAAACTCTCCAGAATGTGTTTTTTATGAGGTCTGGACCTTTCAATTCAGCGGAAGGGAGAAAAACACAGAGACGTATGGATAAAGATAGAGATATAAGGGTGAGAGGGGTATTGAAAGAAACAAGGAGAGGGGGGGAGTAGTTGAGAGGCAAGAAAATAAAGAGGAAGAGAAGCAGAGAGAGAGAGAAAGATACAAAAACGGGAGAGAGAGAACGATCGACTGAGCAATAGAGAGAGAGAGAGAGAGAGAGAGAGAGAGAGAGAGAGAGAGAGACGGACAGAGAGAGAGACAGACAGACAGAGAGAGACAGAGAGAGAGACAAAGAGAGAGAGAGAGAGAGAGAGAGAGAGAGAGAGAGAGAGAGAGAGAGAGAGAGAGAGAGAGAGGAGAGAGAGAGAGAGAGAGAAGAGAGAGAGAGAGAGAGAGAGAGAGAGAGAGAGAGAGAGAGATTATCATACATAGCTGTGCTCTGAAGTCCTTGATGAATTCGTTATCTGCTGTCACATTTGTCCACAATATCACTCGCAAAGTTAAATCTTCTCAAATTACAGTCTTTCGTTTCCCTTGATCATTAATTATTAGATGGTGAAGTTGCTGATTTCAAGCATGTTAATAGATTAATTGACATTTGATATCACGCCGCTTTCAATTCTAAATTATCCAGTGAAGAGAGCAGCAATATAGTAGTAGTAGTAGTAGTAGTAGTAGTAGTAGTAGTAGTATAGTAGTAGTAGTAGTAGTAGTAGTAGTAGTAGTAGTAGTAGTAGTAGTAGTAGTAGTAGTAGTAGTAGTAGTAGTAGTAGTAGTAATAATAGCAGTAGCAGTAACTAGAAGTAGTGGTAATTGTGGGGTATCTTAATAAGGCTTTTAGAGAGGGTCTATTTTAAGCATGGTGTATCTAACTCAGGGTGTATCTTAAGAAGATTCCACTGTACTTAAGTTTAAATTGTTTTTGTCTAGAGTATTTTCATGTACTTGTGTTATCCCTATCTACATGACATTGTTAAAACAACAACAACAACAACAACAACAACAACAACAACAACAACAACAGCAATCCACTTAGGTTATAACATGACAAAAGAGAAGAAGAAAAAAAAAAGGTTTAAAAAAGAAATGATACATTTTGATCTTTTTATTCGAATTCATTGCACATGAGCTTTTTTGTATTTAAACATACAATCATACAATATCACAGACATCCAAGCCAGATATCCTATTAATAGGCATGGAATGTATGGAGGAATTTATTATTCTAGTTAATAAGACACTATCACATTATCATGATTCTTTACTATTATGAGTGAAATCAAATGACCTTCAAATTTGAAAGATTTGTTGTTTCATAGATTGTTCGAGAACCTTTCCCTTTCTTCTTTTCTGATTACACATGAAACAACAAAGCAAATTTTGAGTTTGGTTGAGTGGTTGATTTCTATTTTCATAACGAACCATGCCATCAAGTGGGCTACATCTTAGTCAGCACACTAAAGTCTGATTATTTTGTGTCTTGCCACACGCAGACAGCACAGGAATACCAGCACTTGTTTCTCAGCTGGTCACATTATATTGATACCAACCAACCAGTTGGTGAACCAAAATAAGCAAATTTGCTCTATTCTCTATAGAGGGAGGGAGAGAATTCTCTCCCTCTCTCTGGGTTTAACGTCTCCTAGGTAAATTTGCTCTATCCCGAGATCTCCAGAATAAAAGCCTAGCACTCTACCCCTTAAGTTAGCTTTCTTTCCACCACCCACCCCTCACCAACTTTTTCACCTCAAAACTTAATCAGAAAAATATGTTGCTCTTCATAATTTGTCTTTTCTTATAGCTAAAATATGTTAAAAGCCAAATATCCTAGAATTAAGAATTCATATCTACTGGTAGATATTCTTCCTCAGATTGGTTTCATACCGTTCAACGGTTCATAAACAATTATGCCATCTTGCAGTCTCAGTTAGTGAGAAAACAAGCTTCAAGTCTAAAGCATTACATGTACACTTTACTCATTTCAACTTTAACATTCTCCACAATCATACATCCAAACAGAGTCACACAGTTATACAAAATCAAAATTTAGATATGCGAAATGACTAATCAATGTACACATAATTATAGTGGTTAATACTCATAGTGTTAGGGATCGCTCAAATATTATCTTACACCCTAAAGGTGGGCTGAGAATGATCATTGGCTGTTGGAAGAATAGTGTTAAGAGATGGGGAAAGAGCATGTGTAAGTTAAAAGAAAACACACACACACACACAAAGGGGGGGGGGGATGCACTTACTTCCCCTTATACAAGTGATAAAATTATGATACAGAGAAGATGACCAACAACTATAGAGGCTTTAACAGACGGAGCTAGACCTAGGGACCAAATAATGATGCGAGCGACTGAGGGAATAAGGTGAAAATAGGTTAGAAAGGGACAGCCACAAACCTAGGTCTAGCTTAAACCAACAGATAAGACAAGTAGACAAAGCCACATTTTTAGACAATTGACATGGACGGGGATCGAACCCGCACCTTCTACTCGGCACCCATCGCCTTGCCAAGGCGAAGACCAGTGTGCTTAACCACTCTGCCATCGGCTTTCACAAAAATGAAAGCTCCTGTCAGAGGGCTTTACACACGGCTTGCCTTGACTGAGAAATCGTACTTTGCTGAGTTAGACCTGTCCAAGTTTTTACAACAAATGGTTTAGATGAAATTAAGTGCATGCATCTGACTTAGAATTGGTTAGGCAATTTAAAGTAATGAGATTTCTCATTTGAAGGTTATCTGCGACAAAAGTATCGTCTCTTGAAGCTTCCATTCCAGGAATCACGCAGATCTCTGAACAGTTGAAAACACAACATGGACATTAAGATTCCTACAGAGAGTCAATCTACTGGACAAAAGACGCATCCACAAGTATTTAAAAACCAGCCCCAGCATTGGTGCCTAGACTTTATCTAGCTGATGGATGTACGAGGCCATAATTATGGGGTGCACCTCTGAGCCAAGGGGAATATCTGCCATACCAGAGGGTGACATTCCATTTGACCTTCTACCATCTCCAGTATGACTGAGAGCTTAATACCTGAACTGGCAAAACTGTATCCTTAAAGTGACTTTAAAATTTATTTTTGACCAAATCTCAACCCAACAAACCATTAAGCAAAGTTTCATAATCATCTACATGCACTAAACATGTCTTAAGCTAGAATGTGGACCTCCACCATGACTTGGTTTATGTTGATTTATATTGACAGGTGATTAAATCCTCGAGTAGCAGTCTTGTATCCCAAAGGCGATAATTTTCCAGTGAATCTCAAACTGTCTGACCATTCAGTGTCACAGGTACATGTATCTACAATTTAAAATGTCTCAACCTAGAACAGCGGGACCATATTTTTTTACCTCCACCATGACAAGGTGTATGTTGACAAGCGACTAAATGCCAAAGCTTGCAACGTTGTACCCCAAAGGTGATCATAGTTTTGACGAATCTTAAACCAACAAACTGTTACGTAGCTATCATTCTAAAATGTACAATGTCCATAGCTAGAACGTGGGCCGATATTTTTTCACCTCCACCATGACGTGGTGTATGTTGATGAGCTCATGGCGAATCTGGAGGTTGCGGAACACAGGCTGGGCGAGAACCTTCTGGAAGCGATGGTAGTACTGGATGAGCAGAGTAAGTGCGCCCTGAGGGGGTGGAGAGTAAAACATGAGTAGTGTTAGTACATGTGTCTTCACAAGGGGTTTTATTACTTAAATTAAAAACAAAAGAAAATGCTAGCAAGTAAGCTACATTGTGGAGGGATCCCAGGACTGTTATCTGACAATTTTAGGTGCTGACACACAGAGTCAGTGTGGGTACATAAGGAGCTGATGAAATCTTACCCAATCAAACCGGGCACCTTCCAAATTGAAGCCCTGCGACTTAAGCCAGCTTCCCCCCATCCGATACATTTTTTGTTTGTTGTGTTCTTAGTGTCAATGATCAGCAGGCTATTTGATGAGGGGACCCCAGAAAATCTTGAAAGTTTTTATGTGCTGCCACAGACACAGAGCAAGGATACGGTAAAGGAAAACGGGATTTAAACTTGGGGTCTCCTGATTAGAAGCTATTATGCTCTACCAACTCAGCTACATTGCGTGAAAAAAATCTGACACAAAATCCAGATGGGTGGTGGGGTGGGGTGAACTGGCGCAAGTGGTAGAACATTGGTCTCCTACTCAGGAGGTCTTCAGTTCAAATTTAATAAGTCCGATTTTGTACCCTACTTATAATAATCTGAGAAAGGAGTCACGCTAAAAAACAAACTCAAATAACTCCCTCTCTCTGACCCTCTCGCTGTCTCTGTCTGTCTCTCTCTCTCTCTCTCTCTCTCTGTCTGTCTGTCTGTCTGTCTGTCTGTCTGTCTGTCTGTCTGTCTGTCTGTCTGTCTGTCTGTCTGCCTGTCTGTCTCTCTCTCTCTCTTTCTCAAACTGAGCTCACCTGCAGGATCTGGGTTCCATTCTTGAAGTTTGTGAAAGCCCGCATGACCTCCTGGTTGATGCTCTCCAGCGCTCGCTTCCAGTCATTGTTGAAGCCTCGCACAATCTGCTGCACTCGCTCTGAACAATCAAGAGATAAAGGAAGGCATGAGTCACAGACTGACAGAGCAGTTTTTCTTTAAAAGCCGAACAAGACACTGCTGGTTCACAAAGCAGTCTAAAACATCTTTCCCCAGATCAAAAGTAAAAAGTTTATACCAGTATTTTGAGAAAACAAGAAAAGAAAATTTAAACACCATTGGTTTATAAATGCATCGGTTATAGAGGAATATGTATCTGATATTTTACAGTGAAGGAAAAATAAGATTTTAATGGGAAATTTACAATATTTACCATGTCTCTATGTATAATAATCTTTATGTATGTCAGAGACAGTGTGGGGAGACATGCTCTCCTGTCTCAGCCAGTCACATCATACATTGTACTGACACCAATTCAACTTGAATTGAACTAAATCAGACAAATACAAATTGTTTTTAACTAATTGTGAATTTTTGGGACTTCCCGCAAAAAAGACCAACAATTTACGACTTGCTCCGGTTCGCCTCCCAAACCCAGAGACAGAAAGTGAGAGAGAAAGAGAGAGAGAGAGAGAGAGAGAGAGAGATAGATAGAGAGAGAGAGAGAAAGAGAAAGAGAGAAAGAGAGTGAGAGAGAAAGAGAGAGAGAGAGAAAGAGAGTGAGAGAGAAAGAGAGAGAGAGAGATAGAGAGAGAGATAGAGAGAGAGAAAGAGAAAAGAAAGAAGAAGAAGAAAAGAGAAAAGAGAGAGAGAGAGAGAGAGAGAGAGAGAGAGAAAGCAAAGCTAAAGAGAAGAAGAAAAGGAGGAATGTTAGACGACGACAAACTGTCCAGACTCACTCTCCTCCAGGGCCAGCCTGTCCCCCTGCCCACGCTCGAGCGCGACCTCGCTGTCCTTGACCCACGAGATGAGGCCCCCAAAGTGTGGCGCCAAGATCTCCTCCACAAACTCCTGCGTGCGCGCCGACAGCAGGTCTCGGAACATTTCAGCTTCTCGCGAATCCTCAGTGGTCCTCTCCTGACAAGATGGAATTCAGTCAAATTAGTTACATTGAGAAATTGAAACATTCTCAATGGGATTATGAGATCAAGTGAAGTTAGTTATATTGAGATAGTAATAATAATAATAATAATAATAATAATAATAATAATAATAATAATAATAATAATAATAATAGTGATAATAATAATTCTTTTATTAATAACAAGAACTAAAACGATAAATATAATACTTTTTTGGTCCAATAATGTCACATGTCTTGATATTAACATAAAATTACATCAACAGTTATATAGATACATACACACATAAAGGTCCGCAGACAAATATATACTCACATACAGTACTTTATTGCAACATTATCTCTGGTATTATGCAGTTTAATCAAGATAGTTGTATTGAGATATTACAACACAACATCATCTCTGAGACTATGAGATTGAGTGAAGTTAGATACATTGAGATACTGCAACATTTTCTTTGGAATATTTTTTATGTCACCTCGTGAGAAACGAACAGGGATATATTCATTTTGTGAGATTTACACCCCCCCCCCCCCCCCCCCCCACCCCCCCCCCCCCATACCGCAAACTGTTACCACTCACCACCAGCACGCTGAGCATCATGTCGTAGTTGTTGATGAGGAAGACGAGCTGCTCCTTCCTATGGGGAAACTCTGCCGCCATCCTCAGGATGAAGTTCTCTACCTCTGCCTGCAGCTGGCCCAGGGACCGACGCACGTGCTCGCTGGGGAACGACGCATTGATGCCCACTATGGCCGCAGAGAACTCGGCAAACCTACGTGTGATCTGAGGGAGAGGGAGGTACTTATTAATAACCTTTGTTGTCCAATAAGAGCACATTTTTTTGGTTTGTACATAAGATTATATCAATATGGATCACGCACAAACACACAAACACATCTGCAAGTTAACCACACACTCACATACAGAGGCACATACATAATTAAGTAAAAAGAAGACCAATCACCAAAATCACAGAACTTCAAAGAGAATACAATTAAGCTTTAACAAAGTAGTCTGGTGGCTCTAGGAACAATAGATCTCCTCTTTTTTGCATAGTGTTACTACAAATTTGAAACTCACAATTTCATTTTGTATTGAGTTTTTTTAATGATATTTCTCAATTTTCCTTATCTTTACATATTGAAAACAACTGTAGCATGCCCCTGTAATTTTCCCAACTTGGTGTGTGAACTAAAACCCTAATGTACCTGGGCTAGCAGGATGGCACATTTCAGATATGTGCCATTTTGTTTTGTTTTGAGCTATGTCTATCACAAGATGAAATTAAAATTAAAGTGGGCCGCTTTGTTTGCTGGTTCATATCTGAGGAAGAGAAAATTCTTTTTGGGTTTATTTGAACGATGAAAAAAAAAAGGGGTGACTGAAGTGGTAGAGCCATGGGGTTCTATTTGGGAGGTCCCCAATAATTCCATCCCATGAGCAGGAAGATTTAATAGTCCCCTGTTCCCTGCTGATTGGGTCAGTGTCAGTATAATGTGACTGGCAGAGACATGAATCCTGGTAACCCCTCTCTTTCTCAGCATGGCTGCATGTATAACTATCAGATGTCAGTTTTGGGACCCACATGCCATACAACCTAGTTAGTGACACCAGATGTTAAGAAAATAATAACCAACCATCCAACTTACGTAATGAGGCCGGCTGTCTATCTGTCCCAGCTTGTTGGGATCACACTCCCTTACACTCTGGATATTCATGTTGACAATGTACTCAAACCTTGGCCACAGGTACCTCAGAATCGTGCCCCAGTATCTGAGCATAAGAAACCACAGAAAAACATTATGACAGATTGAAATTCATGCCTCAAAATTTAAGCATATAAAAAAACAACAGAGCAAAAAGTATGACAGTTTTCAATTTATAAACTGAAGTTTAAAATATCATAATGCATGGTTTGAAAAAGTATAGTACATCGAATACTTTGCTCGTATCTGAGCATATGAAAACAGAAAAAATTATGACAGATTGAAATTTATAAATGGATGATAAAAAAATTATAATGCACCAAATACTTTTCTAGTATTTGAGCGTGCGAAAGCAGAAAAAAAAAGTATGACGGATTGAAATTCATTCATTATTTCACCTGAACTTGTGTGAACAACAACAAGAATATTATGATAATATGTGAGGCAACCCAGCGTGAATTAGGCACGTGTCAGAATTTTGCCTTTCTGCCTGATTTATTGATAGCAACTTAAAAAGCATTAAATGCACTTTTAAAGAAACATTGAAATAATTATAAATCTATCATTTTTAGTACCAGAGATAATAATTTTCACAGAAATTTAAAGATAAACCATAGAGAACAGTTTTCTATGATTAGAGGGCTCTAGGTTTAATTACCTTCTAAAAAAAAGTCCAGAACACCTTATATCTAATCAACTCAACGGAATCGCAGTGAATTTTTCCAGAATATGCTCATTAAATTGCACCATTTTTAGGGTTTTTCCACAATTCACAGCTTGTAAAAGAACAAAGACAGAATAATTTTTTTCAGATTTGCAAACTTCAGCTTGTATCTTCCGATAAAATGTCTATTTCACCACTTAGATATACAAAATGTGATAACGTTGAGTCCTTCCAACTAAATTCCTAAAGGCATTATAACAGCTTTGATTGTACCACCAAATTTAAATGTTTGATTTCGTCCCCTACTGGTTGGATCGGTGTCAGTCTAATGTGATAGGATGAGACAGGAGTCATATTATCCTCGCCCAGTCCCGTGTGTGGCAGCACATAAAATTATCAGATGTTAGACTTGGGACCCATCTAAGATATAGCCTATACAGTCCTGATGTTGGACGTTAGACAAACAACTCAGCTCAACCCTGAACCAGAGAGTTACAGACCATGTCATCAGATTGACTTAAGTGAATAATGTTTTGTATGATAAGGGTAGCATGGATATAAAATTATTTCTTTTTAATTGATATTTAATTTAATGGGACAAGATCATAGAGGGCATTTATTTTGCCTGATACGGGTGACAATGATCTATTTAAAAAAATATTGATATTCGATATCATAGAGAGCAAATAACTCAGCAAATTTGGCGGCGAAGCACCGATGTCGAGATAAAAGCTGACAATACCACATGGGTCTAATTGATGAGCACCAGCCAGAACCGAGTGTGATGGAGGGGGGTTCCTGCAGCACTGTGTTCCACACGGAATCAAGAGGCTTAAACTAACAAACTAAATAACTAAACTAAACTCACCTGTCCAGAGCAGGTACCTCCCTCTTTGCCATGATGGTCTGAAACCGGTGAACAATGTGGGCGGACAGAAACACCGCTATTGAGTCGTAGCAGTCGTGGACTGTGTCCTCCATCAGTTTCTACAATCAATCATAAAAGAACAAAAACTGAAGAAAATGTAAATGTTGAAGATAAAAAATGGCAGCAAAAAAAGAAATAATAAAGAAATAAAAAACAAAAAATAACCCTTCAAAGTTTATAACTTTTACTCAAATGAGTAATTTAAATATAGGGTTTTCAAAAATATTTATAATTACCAAAAAAAGGTGTGAATATAGAATTTTATGAGTTGGTTTGTTTCTTAAAGTCCAACAACAGCAGCTAGGCTAAGGCTATATCGTAGACAGATCCAAAAACTAACATCTGTCGCACAGAGACAGTACGAGGATACCAGGGGCACATAATACGAACAGAGCAGCGTAATCAAATCCATGTTGCAATATCTTTTTATAT
This sequence comes from Elysia chlorotica, assembly GCA_003991915.1. NCBI lineage: Eukaryota > Metazoa > Mollusca > Gastropoda > Plakobranchidae > Elysia > Elysia chlorotica. The sequence continues at coordinate 10,898 of RQTK01001780.1, forward strand.
TAAAAGCATTTTACTTCTTTTCTTCTCATTGTATCAATCTTATGCCCATGAACATTTATCATGGGACTAGAATGTGTTGCACAGATGATTCATCCATATATTTGAACCGAAGATTTCAAAACAATACACACATCTAAATCTGTTTTATGAAATGTTTTGTTCAAATAAAGCCGTCTAGAGTGAAATCTTATAAATAACATATTCATATTTCTAATAATTCACCCACTTCAAGCCTAAATTGTTGACATATATATCAAGGTTGAGAACTTTTGTTTATTGTATTCTATCATGGATAATGGCTGGTCCACATGCTGTCACACAGAAACAAACAATACTAGGACTTCAGCCAGATAATCAAATTATATGGACACCAACTAGACCAATAAAGCATAGAAAAGGAATTTTATCCACTTTGAATGAGTAAACAGTACGCTCAGGAATATAAATTTATATTTCATTTCACTATCAAATCCACTGAGAGGTGAATTTTCTCACGCCCAAAATCTAGTTTACAATGAAATATGCTTGCAATATACCTATTGACAGTAGCCTAAGAGTCTTTTTTGTATCACAAGCCTATACTAAGCTGTGAGTGTAAGTAATACCCCCCCCCCCCCACCCCACACACACCCCAAAAATCAAAGCCTAAAAATAAGCTTGAGTAAGTAAAACCCCCCCCCCCCCCACACACACACACACACTCCCAAAAATCGAAAGATTGGCCTGTCAAAAATAGTTGATAATATGTCAAAGTTTATTTCAAACTGAGTTCGAGTTTTGTTGCTTAGCATCCACACTTTATCACATGGGCTGTATAAGAGATGGGCCTCAAGACTAACATCTGACAATTCCACTGTATCTCACTTACCATAAACATGGCGAGAGTTTTTCCCATGATGTTCTCAAACAAGTTCTGCGCCCCGGTGCCTGAGACCATGAAGAAGTCTGTGATGAACAGGTACTCCCGGCAGCAGTTGTCCATCAGGGCAAAGTGGAGGCTGCGGAAGATGCTCTCAAACGTATACTGTGGAGAGATAGTTTTTAAAAAATCACTTATACATACGAAGGGCTCAATGGAAAAAAACATAACTCAAAAACAGAAATTTTGATGTGTTGCAAATTAAGATTTTATTGGTCTAGACATCCTATAGATATTTGACAAAGTCTATGTTTTTCTTCTTAGTCAATATATAAATTATGATAATTATGTGAGGCAACCAGAGTGAATCAGGCACAAGTCTCTGATATAAGTTTTGAGCTAGAGCTCTCTGATAACAGAAAAACTATTTAATATTGGCCTTTTTTATTTTGAAATAAAAAGAGTTATCTCTGGATCTGAAAATGATAAGAGTTATATTTTTTTTTCAATCTGCTAAGGCATATTTGCTGCTTCTTAACAAACTATTAATAACTCCAGAAATCGAAATTTCAATTTGAGCCATATTGATCCACGTTGCTTCACACCAAAACACACACAAACACACACACACATTATATATAAACGAAAGATAAGGGATTGATCATTGTAATGAAGGCCACAAGATATCAACATAGACCAATTACAAAATATGGAGAGATGACATCAGAAAATCACAAGGTGCTACAGAATGCTGACACAAAAATTGCAAGGTTACTGTGCTAGCAGAATGGCATATTCATATTTCATACTTTCAAGATAACTACGATGATTTATTCCTGTGTTACGAGGGCAGGCTGATAAATAAGGGCCGTTTTTGAATAACTTTTTTATTTGAAGGAATACAGAAGCAAGTTACACATCAAATGAAAGCTTAGAGTCTCACCTACCTGATGAAATATCATTTTTCAACATAGTCACCATAGCGTTCAATACAGAAGCGCCAGCGTTGTACAAGTTTTCGCATTCCGTCGGCGAAGAATTCTGGTGTCTGGGATCGGCACCAAGAGCAAACATCCGCCTCAACTTCTGCATCGGTTTCATAGTGATTTCCTTTGAGATGTTTCTTCAGCAAAGGAAATAAGAAAAAGTCAGACGGGGCCAAATCAGGACTGTATGGCGGATGTGGTATGGTAGGAAGTTCCAACTGCTGTAAAGCGCACTGGGTTTGGCGACTGGTGTGTGGCCAAGCATTATCGTGCTGGATGACAACGTCTTTGACTTTGTCCTGTCGAACCCGTCTGAGCACCAACAGAAGGTAGACGAAATGATTGTTGCAAATAGAAAAGTGAAACAAAAAGACATTGCAAATGCGCTTGACATTTCAAAAGAACGAGTTTATCACATTATCACAGTCCACCTTGGTTACAGGAAAGTCTCGGCAAGATGGGTACCCAGACAGTTCATTGTGGAAATGAAGGCACAGGGGAAAACGATCTGTACACAACTGTTGGAAAGATTCACTCATGACGGCGAGCGTTTTCTGCGGAGCATCATCACTGGTGACGAGTCTTGGGTGCATCACTATGACCCAGAGAGCAAGATGCAGTCTATGCAGTACCGACACAAGAACTCTCCAGCCCTGAAGTTCAAAGTCGTCGCATCAGCTCGAAAGGTTTTGCTGACAATATTCTGAGACATGGACGGTATCGTCCATATTGAGATTTTGGAGGAAGGCACAACAATAAATTCAGAGAGATATGTGTCAACTCTGCGTGCATTGAAGAGCCGACTCAGACGGGTTCGACAGGACAAAGTCATGACGTTGTCATCCAGCCCGATAATGCTCGGCCACACACCAGTCGCCAAACCTAGTGCGCTTTACAGCAGTTGGAACTTCCTACCATACCACATCCGCCATACAGTCCTGATTTGGCCCCGTCTGACTTTTTCTTGTTTCCTTTGCTGAAGAAACATCTCAAAGGAAATCACTATGAAACCGATGCAGAAGTTGAGGCGGATGTTCGCTCTTGGTGCCGATCCCAGACACCAGAATTCTTCGCCGACGGAATGCGAAAACTTGTACAACGCTGGCGCTTCTGTATTGAACGCTATGATGACTATGTTAAAAATGATAGTTCATCAGATAGGTGAGACTCTAAGCTTTCATTTGATGTATAACTTGCTTCTGTATTCCTTCAAATAAAAAAGTTATTCAAAAACGGCCCTTATTTATCAGCCTGCCCTCGTAGTTCAAATGATACTGTTTTGCATTAGATGATTAAAAACAAATCAGCGCATTGAACTTAGAACTTCACTATGAGATAGATACTGATCCAACACAAAATTTTTTATGTCAAAATGGTATATCTTTGAGATATGCCATCCTTTCTAGACCGGTGACAAACTGGGAAACTTATGTCTCAATCTCTTACTCTGGTTTCACTTTTCACTGCTGCGTGTGGCACAATTACTGGTGCTTCCAGTTCAGAGGTCAAAGCCTCGCCTCGGCTGCCCAAGGTGAACACAGTCGATCGATTCTTCAGGGTCGGCTTGGAGGAGAAAAATCCTGCAGAGAATAAAAGAAAAATAGGCCATGTCACCAGAAAAAGGAGGAATAAAGGATCAATGAATGCCCACTACCAATAACAGTTACTCGATACCCCTCGGTGCCCAATCTGGAGGTGCTAAGACAGTAAAATAGACACAGAGTGGTTTTCTCACAGTGTGGCCTGGAGCTTTATGGGTTAACACAGTGTTCAAAATGTGAATCGGCCTGTCTGTGCCTTACCAATTTTATATGAATTTACAGGCTAAGATTTGTTTATGATTTAGGAAATATTAAAAACACCAAGAATATAGAAGTATTTGTACAAATACTGATGGTGTAAATAGCACATTTTTTTTACTTCAGCTGGATTTGTTGAATGAGGTTACAAATACATTGGTTGACTTAAAAGTTGATTAAAAACTAGCATCAATATCAATTAGTTTGCTCCACAAACCCATTTTATATCACTAGGTATAATTTTGTAGCTTCTTGGCAAAATATTAAGTTTTTATTTCCAGTTTGAAGATAACATTTTTAATTCGTTAATGCAATATCTCCACTTTGCTGTATCTTTCATAGATTTTTTTTTTGCATACAATTTTGTGCAACATTTTGACCAATACTGAATGGTGATATCTTATGATTAATTGCCTGCACTTAGATATGGGGAAATAAAAAATGTCAAATTGCTTTTCTGAATGTAGATATAAACATGTGACCGAGAAAACGTATGCAGAGGTTGGTGTTTCTTAATGCTTTAACATCAGCAGCTACACTATGTCCAGGATAAAACCATTGACTAACCCTTGACACACTGCAACAGTCTGAGGATACCAGAACTCCTCTCTCAGCTGGTCACGTTTTAAATGCTGACACTGACTCAATCAGATACCTTACAACAAATAGAAGCCTGAAGCTCTACCACGTAAACCTGACATCCCCCCCTTTTCTAGTTACATAGTTCCGAAATCAAATGACTAATCAATATTTGCTCAAACATGGAATGGAACTGGGTATCATCCTCCCAATTGAAAGCCCAACGTTCTAAGACTTGAGCCAAGCTGTCTCAAGCCCCAATAAGCCCTTTGAAAGAGATGCCAGGAGACTGTAAGTCTGCACATGGTGCTACCTTTCTTTGCGGTATCCTCAACACCCATCAGATCGTCTCTTGCGGCAGCCTCCTCAAACTGGATGGGAAACAAAAAGTGAAGAAAATAAAAGCTTGCCTAAAGCACAAGCCGGGTGCAAAAACAGGAACAGAGTGAAAACGAGTTAAAAACTGAGGTAAGGATTTTATTTTGAGATGTTTACAGAAAAAGGTATAAAATATGTGTTTTAAAACTACAATGCACTCCACTTCATTCAATATCTAAGGATTGAAATTTTCCTCAATCTGCATACTTTAAAAGTCATAAATAAATCCCTTAAATTTGTCCCTCCTACATTCATGATTGATTCAAACCATGCTGGTTCATTTCTCATATTTTGAGAAGCTTTGAATTTAATTTGACATCTATACTGAATTTTGTACACAAAGAAAAAGTAAGCTGAAGCTGTTTTGTGTCTGATGAGGAGATTCGCAAAAATTCACTTTGTGCAGGCTAGACAAGCTGATGTATGCTATATGATATTTGTTTTCTACTTACAATTTTGACTGAATTCTTATCAATATTTATTAGTGCATGAATATTCTTGTATTGTATGAGCATAATAAAATTTTATGAGTGAACTTAAGTTATCAACTTTTATTTTGTAAAGGGCTCTGAGCTTCCTTTAAGAAAGGCACTAGATCAATGAATTATTGTTATCATTATGAAATCAACGGCTTTCAGTTCTAGCTTTTTAATCGGAGGAGACTCTTAAAATCCTGATTTTTTTTTTTTTTACTGATAGCTATTTGAGATTAAAAAGTTAAGATAAGTTTTGAATTACTGAAAGTCAATAAGTAGGAAACTGGAGTATTACATATATATACTTGTTATAACATTTTGTCAAAGAGTTTTAAAGGAATCTGTTTATAAAACTAATTATGCACTAAAAAAATAAATAAATAAAGGAATAGCATGTTTTTTTTACAAATTGAATTACTGACTAAGTCACAACAACAACAACAACAAAAGTAAGACCATGCATCACCATAATTTTGTTTTAACTATGCAGAAACAATATTTTTATAAAAGATTCAGGATGCAGGATTTCAGCAACCAAAATAGAACCAAAGATACGCCGGGAACAGAAAATTTTTTGTTTTTTTCTCCAAACTCCACCATTACAGAAATGATAGAAAAAGCAAAAAGATAATCATACGCATTGGGAGAAACAACTTATTTAGAATAGGGTCATCACTGCTTCATCTCTCTACTTTCCAAACTCAAACCAACATAACTACTTTTTTTTTTATATATATAAATATCTCAAAACTAGACACATTGAGATATACCATTCTGTTAGCTCAGTGAAAATCATTTTCTTTTACTTTCTCAGTAATTTAGACACACATTCTAAACTCCTATTAAGTAAAATAATAGAATCAGCAAAGAAAAGGAAACCATAATTGAAGCACACTTAACCCCAAAATTGACAGAATAGCTGTGTTAAAAATAAAAATAAAAAAAGCAACAAAGTATCATTATGTTCAAGTTCGTACCCACTGTATTAAAACGTTCCTTTTTTTCTTCCTCATGTTTGAACTTCATTCTTCAAAATATTGTTTTGTTTTTTTTAAATTATTTTTTGTCCACATTACTCTTTAACAGCAACTTGTGAAATAAAAGTTATAATAATGATTGAATCTCCCTATTTGTTTCAAAATTTAAGACAATACCTATTACACAAAAAAAAGAAGGAAGGGCTCAACATTGGAAATACCAAATTATCTAAAACCCAAAAATCCTATACCCACTTGACAGACATTTTATCGAATTCTGACATTCAAACTACTTTTAAAAAAATCAGTGTATAGCAAACAAAAATAATTCAGGCAAAAAAAGCTGATATTTTTATCCTAACCACACATGAATGAAAATAAAAAAAAGCAATCAAAATGACTGAGGACTGATAAATGTAAAATTACCAGTTTGGCTAATTCTTTCTGAAGAGATACAACAAGGGACATGAGAGAAATAGACTTGAAAATATAAAATGTACAAAACAAAACAAAATTGGACCATGCTTGGTCACTTTCACAATTAGAGACACATGTTTTGGATACAACAAGGGTGTCTTGTCCTCATAAGTAAATGTTCAATTAGGCCTTAAACAACAGATAAACTGAACAAAATAATTTTGGATTATGTTTGGCCATTTTCACACTTAAAGACACCAGTTTTTGATACAACAGAGAAGGTAAAGTACACATTTCATGAATTGAAATGCTTCTTGATTGTCGTACTCATGCATTTTTTTTTTTATTATTATTTAAATGTGTTGGTCTTTATTCAAAAGTCCCTGGGTAAGACTTTTATTTTCAATCACAACTTAAATTGTTTTAACATGTAAACTGTAGAGTTAACTGTAGAGTTTGAGATCCTGACAATTGAGAATTCATCAAAACAAGCCTTGCTGACTACCAGAAGTTTTGTATCAACTAGAATGGGAATATATGAAGTGTAATGTTGGTTCAAATATTTGGACTACACCAGGATCCCAGAGAGGAGGAGGGGGATGGACAAGTCATAATTAAAAATTCCCATTTTCTGGTAGTTTAAAAAAATCTAATATCTAGGAATCTTAATACTAAGATAGCATTTCTATGCCATCTTATGATTTACCTGTAGACCATTTTTCTCTGATAAAAAAAACCCAACTACAATTCTTGCCCTCAGTCTATTTCATGTACTTTCATGCACATAACGCCCAAAGAGTGATTTTTGCCCACTAAATTTTCTCGTTTAAAAAAAACAAAAAAACAAAAACTTTGCTTACGTGTCTTGCTTCTGAGAAGTCTGTACTTTCTTAGGTATATGATATTATTTAGAGCAAACAACTAAAAAAAAAATGACTATCTTGGTTACTCTTATGTTTTTTAACAGAGATGCCTGATGAATCAATATTTCTTTTTTTTTTTTTTTTTACTGAACCTCTTGCATACAGCAGCATAGGATATTGGATACAAAACATACCCTTTGACAGACATTTACTGAATTCTGAATTCTGACAGGCCAACTATTAAAAAAAAAAAAAAAATCAGTATATTCGTGGAAAATGTTCATTACTGTGAACAACTGTGTATGAACTTTATGATATTATGCAAAGCAAAAACTCTCAGAAAACAATTGTCTTGGTTGCTCTTTCCCTCTTTAAAGTGTGACCCGATCAGATCCAACAGTCCCATGCAGAATCGGCAAGCAGAAACAAGCCATGGAGATGCCCAAACAGAAATTTTGTAGATATGCAATACAGAACCAGCTCCCAGAAGGATAAGAAACCAAATTCATAGGTGTCCATAAAATAAATTTTAATTTAAAATATGTTCAATTGTTTTCTTTTTCGTTTTGTGTGCTTTATTTCCAGCGATGCCAATTCTTTAACTGAACCCATATTAAATCACTAATATACCCCCTAGATAGACTTTTAATCAACTCCGACATACCAATTTTTTAAAACTGAAAATCCCTAAATTGGCATCACAAAATAAAGTCAAATCTGCAATAAACTGAAGTTGGTTCCCTTCAAGAGTGGAAAAAAAGTATTTTAAAAAAGTTTTTAAAAAAAACACAATTTTACATATGAAAAAGGCCCTCTGCATTGCTTGAAAAAAGCAAACCATAATAAGTGTAATACAATCCCAACCCCCGGAAAGACCTGGCATTGCCATTATTCAGTTACCATTTTGGAAATGTAGCGAGCACGGACAGAAAAACAAGGACCTAAGATGTTTCCGACTGTTGGTTTCGTTTCCTCACATAAAATCTGCAAAACCAGTGTGTGGATAAGCATATTTGTGGCTGTTTTTTTTTGTAGTCGTGCGATATGGCATAAATAAATCAACTGGAAAAGCAGAAAAAAAAGGTGCGTGTATGTGTGTGTGTGTGTGTGTGTGTAGGGAGGGGGAAGGGATCTCTCCCTCATTTGCTGCACTGGTGTTATGGCATAAATTCTTGTTTTGATGAATTCTGAGGGTCAGTCTCATGGTGTAGGTACAATTATAATTATTTATGACTTTTGAAAATTAAGACTCCTTTAAAGTTCTTTTTAAATATGCTAAAAGAAACAACAATAAAATGCTGATTTTACGACATTGCATGGGGAGCAACAAAGAATGAACCCAAACATAGATTTTCCTATAAATTATATGACATCAAAAAACAAAAATCAAGGGACTCGAAGAATATCTCTTGTGCTTGCACCCTCAGCTTTTGACAAATCATGGGACTCAAAGACTATCCCGTGCTTGCACCCTCAGGTATCCGCACTACTGCAATCCCACAATGTGACAGTTGTATTTTCCCAACAACTCGCCACAATATCATTTCTATTTACCAGAATATTAAAGCCACAACAAAAATAAATTCATGTTAAAACATTTACCATCCAACTATTGAACATTCGTTAGCAAATTCTAGCTAAATACTCACAACCTGTTTGAGTTATGAAGTATGGAAAGAAGCATTTTTCATTGTATTTGATTTGCCTATAATTATTTAATCAATAACTTCACAAAAGGAATGCCATGGTAATAAAAGAGAAAGACAAAAAACATCCTTGTACTGTATATAGATTAGCTCCATCTAAAAACAAATAAGCCATCATGTTGGTCTGAGAAAATAGTCATTATCTTTTCTTTGATACAGTAGGATTGTAATCCATATCAAACAAAATGTTAATATATACACCAGTATGAGAAATATCTGTTCATTTTCCACAATAGTTTGAGTGCTAACTATTTTTCTTAAATTTTACCACTTTGGTGGGTGAAAAATGAAATGTTCCTTTATTTAGATATACCAAATCCCATTCATCTTACTTCCCACCCTGCTATGCTGGATTTGAAAAAAGCTTCTTGAAATTCTAGATTTTATGTCATCATATTCAATTTTTGTTACTTACAGAGCAATCGTTCTAAAAATGTTTTGTGTCATGTGAAAATATTTCTTTAAGACTCACACCTTTTGTTTTTTACTTCTAGAGAAAATTAAGTCTACACATAAATTTACACTACTATATCCTGGTCTCCTCTCCTAGATTAAAAATAAAAATTGGAAGCATTTACAAAATAATTCAATAAGCTCCCCAAGCTTCCAACATTAGGTATAATTTTCTATCAGTGTGTTCTGTCCTCACCTGCAGCTTGATAAGTCTGCTTGAGTAGCTCTTGAAGTACGAGTAGTATATCTTGCTCATCGTGTCCACATACTCATCTCGCACTTCTTTAGCCACATGTCTTTCATTGGCCATGAGGAACTCATTGAATATTCTGGGAGAAGATGCACACACCGAGAAATTAAAATTAAACCACAGAGAAAACATATGTCTCTTCAAAGCATGGATGTTTAGAATCAAGTAATCTTTTACCTATTAAGAAATTAAAAAGACACAAGCCTTTATAGAGCTGGAAACAGAGAAAACACCCACCACTCATGTTTAGGTTTCATTTACTACATTGTAATATGTGATTACTTAGAATTAAAATTGCTAAAAAGCTAGATTTGAATAAGCTGACTAAAATTATTTGATGATCATTGTAGAATTTGATAAATGCAACTATTTTTTGTAAGTGCATATATACCTAACCTCATTGTGACTTTGTAAAGTTCAAATTTACATATCCACAACAAACAAAAAACTGGAACAGTTTAATGTTGACAAATAAGTGCAACAAACAATTTAGAGAAAACTGAAGGGTGTGAGACTCTATGGGTGAGGAAAGGATTAATATTAATTGTTTTAAGCAAGAAAAATTGGAACAGGAATGAGAGAAACACCGGAAGAGAGGAGATAAAAATCATAAAACAGAACAAATAAACAGGTAAAAAAGGTATGAAAAAGGGAGATCTCTCTAGCCATTGCACAAACCCTTCCCTTTCCCCAGTAAATACAGGCAAGTAAACAAGGAAAGTTATCACACTCACAGTCAACAGCCTTGTTAGGGCCTGCCTGTGCAGACTTTAGACTGACCTGAACTTGAGCAGAGTGTTCTGAGGGATCTGATAGTTGGTCATTGGCTTTCTAAAGGCGTAGATCTTCTGAAGCAAGAATTCTCTTATTTTTGCGATGGCCTGAAATTAAATCATACAAAACTTTTAAACATTACAGTATTTGTGCATTTTTCCCATGGTTTATGCAGTTTAATTTAGAGAAATAGGATATATAGAGATATAAAATCTCAATACCCTTTTCCCGCTTCTGTTAAGAGTAAACTCATACATTCAATTGATGAAAATAAATAGTTTGAGGGATATCAGTTTGCAAAGTTAATTTTTTATTTCCGTAGGAAAATTTCCTCTGTAAATTTCAATTCAGTTAAACATAGCTGCCAACTTTTGAGAAAGTAAATACAGATTTTTAGCACGATTAGTCACTGCACACCTAGTTGATGACCAACCAGTTAAAAGGTTCAGCGATCAATACTGGCGTTAAACACAAGATTAACCATAGCTTTGAAAACTGCACTATGGAGGAGTGTTATTGAATAAATGCATTTTGTTGTTGTCGTTTTTGGTTTTTGTTGATTTTCATCTGAAACAGTTAAAACATTGGATCTATAGAGATGTAAAATATGAGGTAAATGCGAAAGGCATATTATTGAGATTTCTAAGTTATTTAACTTTTTTTAAAGACACGAGAGATGTTTAACAAACTGAAAGGTCATAGTGTCATATTGTAGTACATCTAAACATTTTCCTTCTATTCCACATAGAAAAAGGACTGGCCACTACACCTACTTTGATCTTGAGCTTCTCAAGGATATCCTTGACGTCCAGGCAGGCGCGTGCGTCTCTGAACGACTGCTCCTTCACAAAGTTGATCTTGTGGTTCAGCTCGTGGAGCTGCTCTTTGAAGTCGTCCTCCGTCACTGGGCTTTCAAGAATGGACCTTGAAGACAAGAGAATTAAAAAATGATTAGTGGGCCAGCAGTACGGCATATCTTATTTACTTTTTAGAAAAGAATGATTTATTTCTGTGTTAGTAATATAAATTTGTGGAGAGTGGGCCCACAAGAGTTGAAACTTTATGTACTGGATGTTATGGAAGTTCTGAGATAACCAACTACATAATCCTACAGCCCTATAACAAAACTTGATGGAGAATATGACGCAGTTAAGGCTGCTGATGACAGACTAACATCTAAGATGCATCAGCACTATATTCTTTACCCATGTTTCTTGATTCGGATGCAATAAAGAGGCTAATTCAAAATAGAATCTCTTTTTTAAGTATCAACTACACACAAATGCTTTCTTGGAACTGTATACAGAGACAGATGGGTATGATAGGATTTTGTCAAGGTTAAGCTAGATGAAAAATTGATGAAATCTCTTTTTTCATTACACTTCTGAATTAAGAATAGGAAAGAGAGAGAGAGAGAGAGAGAGAGAGAGAGAGAGAGAGAGAGAGAGAGAGAGAGAGAGAGAGAGAGAGAGAGAGAGAAAGAGAGATAGAGAGGCGAAAAAAGCATACAACATGATAGGAAAATTTATAATGATACTGTTAGTTGCTTAACGTCAATGTCTGCAGTATATAGGCTCAATTTTGGATGGGCCCCAAGTCTAATGTCTGACGATTTTACATGCTGTCATACAGAGACAGTGAGGGGATGGCATGACTCCTATCTCAGACAGTCACATTAT
>RQTK01001780.1:23103-42433 GCA_003991915.1 Elysia chlorotica
TGAGATAACCAACTACATAATCCTACAGCCCTATAACAAAACTTGATGGAGAATATGACGCAGTTAAGGCTGCTGATGACAGACTAACATCTAAGATGCATCAGCACTATATTCTTTACCCATGTTTCTTGATTCGGATGCAATAAAGAGGCTAATTCAAAATAGAATCTCTTTTTTAAGTATCAACTACACACAAATGCTTTCTTGGAACTGTATACAGAGACAGATGGGTATGATAGGATTTTGTCAAGGTTAAGCTAGATGAAAAATTGATGAAATCTCTTTTTTCATTACACTTCTGAATTAAGAATAGGAAAGAGAGAGAGAGAGAGAGAGAGAGAGAGAGAGAGAGAGAAAGAGAGATAGAGAGGCGAAAAAAGCATACAACATGATAGGAAAATTTATAATGATACACACAACACACATGTATATAGATCACAGTAAAGATGGGCCCCAAGTCTAATGTCTGACGATTTTACATGCTGTCATACAGAGACAGTGAGGGGATGGCATGACTCCTATCTCAGACAGTCACATTATTATACTGACATCCACCCACCCAGAAGGACAAAATCGTACAAATACATAGGTAGTTGTTGTTGTTTTTTTACCAATAACGGGTTTTCGAACCAGGAGCTTATCAACACTGTACCACTTGCAAGTCCCCCCCCCCCCCCCTTCCCCCATTTTGAGTAATAATAATAATAATAATAATAATAATAATAATAATAATAATAATAATAATAATAATAATAATAATAATAATAATAATAATAATAAAAATAATTTATAACTGTCATGTAGCGCATAATCACCACAGTATGGCTGTGCTCCATGCGCTGTACACTGCTGAAAAATGATTATAATATCAAAGCTTACATAAATAATACTAGTCTGACCTGTCGGTTCTTGAGCTTGACGTTCATGGCAATGGACTGATCCTGGAGGGACTGGATCTCGGTGCTGATGCTGCTAAGGTCACCCTGGAATCCGTTCAGCATCTGCTCCATTCTCTGGCGACAAAGGGCAAGAGGAATGGAGAGTTAAAACTACCAAAATATGTGACACATAAACTGCTTATTTTGACAGTTCAGTCATTGAAATGTTCGATCGGAACTTTGTAAGGGTTTTTGGTAAAATATAAATTTCTAAACATTATTTATTTTAATAGGCAGTTTAAACGTTGGTTGGTTGGTTTCTTAGTGACTAATGCCAGACAATTTTATGTTCTGTCACACAGAGACAGAGTCTGGATACCAAGACTTATGTTGCATCCGATCACATTATACTGACGGTGACCCAACCAGTAGTGGAAGAAATTCAACGAATAAGTTTGCCCAATTGTGAGTTCAAACCAGGTACCTCCAATGCTCTTCCAATCCCAAAATTAAATATTATTTCAATCTTACACATCTTTTACACATCACCCTTCAAGTTTTGCTATTTTATAAGATAATGCAATGAAAGATTTTTTAAGGTGGTTGCCAAGTTCTGGTGGGTAATACAAGTTCTGGTGGGTAAGGAAAGGGTTAATATACCAAAATTCCTAAAACTTAGCACACAAAAAAACAATCCTAGACAACCCCCCTGAAAGAAAAAAAAAAAAAAAAAGAAATGAACCTACCTCCAGTATAGTGTCGCATGCTGCAATTTGTTTGTGAAGACTGGAAATGTTTTGACTTTCCTTGATGTCTGAATCACATGAATTAAGGTCATCATGATATAAATGGTCTAGAAATCCTACTTCTCAGTTCTTTAATCCTTATAATTGTACATTGGCATCTTCATGTAGAGAAGTCAAAAGAATTTAAGGTAAGATAAGATTAGATAAACTTTTATTAATCCATAACAGAAATTTTGGTTGGATATACCAGCAACAGCAGGAAAATTGACTATAATTATTGCAATTCTACTTGTTGGACATTACTCATGTCTTGCAACAAAGTAGAAAAACTTTTGGTGATATTTCTTTCCCTTTCGAATGTCTTTTTTTTTTTTAATTGTCTTTCTTAAAAATTACTCTTATATTGCCAAATATTGTTGGAAAAATACAAAATGGATGTTTTCAGTGTCAACCTGTCATCCTTATATAAATGCCAAATGTTGTGTCTAAAACAAAACAAAAATTGGAAAAGGATACAGTCCTGGAGACAAACTTTTTCTTTATTCTAGCTGTTAAAGCGTGTATATAGATCATTTTTTGAAGATCAGCTTAATTTTTTTTTCATTGATTTTTTCCAGGGAGTTGATCTGAGACAATACTCCAAAGAGATTGAGCAAGACTTGCTCAAAGTGGAGAATGAATCAGTCCAGGACTGTATCCTTTTCCAATTTTTGTTTTGTTTTAGACACAACATTTGGCATTTATATAAGGATGACAGGTTGACACTGAAAACATCCATTTTGTATTTTTCCAACAATATTTGGCAATATAAGAGTAATTTTTAAGAAAGACAATTAAAAAAAAAAAAGACATTCGAAAGGGAAAGAAATATCACCAAAAGTTTTTCTACTTTGTTGCAAGACATGAGTAATGTCCAACAAGTAGAATTACCATAATTATAGTCAATTTTCCTGCTGTTGCTGGTATATCCAACCAAAATTTCTGTTATGGATTAATAAAAGTTTATCTTCCCATCCGCATTCAGCAGGGCCTATCCAGTCAGTGGAGATTATAATCAGTCTGAGGTCGAGCATCTAGATAGTCACTAGGGGCCATAAGTACAGCGTCGCATAAGTTTCTTACTAGCATATGTTCATGATATTGTTACTATGCACTGTAGGTTACCCCGACGTTGTGCTTACTTACTTCTAGATTTTAGATCTATGTGTACTGATCTATGGTCACCTTTAAGGGGTGGTTTTACCATTAGTATAGGGAAGATAGTTGTTATTTTATACCCAGTTAAATAAAAAAAAGAAATATCCTCACCGAGAGTCCATTTTATGGCACTCATTGAGTTTTGTGGTCCCTTGCCTGTGGGCCATCAGATGGATGGGAGAGCGTAATTCGATTTTTAAAACTGAATAAAATAAATACCTGTCAGCTGTACTCCCTGTATTTTTGTTGTTATTTTTTTTTCTATATTAAAATTGAATAAATACCTGCCATCTGTACCCCTCTTTTTTTATTGTAATGGCATGATTTGTTTGATTTAAAAAGACAGGGAGCGGTTAAATTGTAATTTAAAATTGTTTTTTTTTTCAATACGGTACAATACAATGCTCGGGGGGTGGGGGGGGCAAACATACATTTATAAGCACATAAAATTGGTAAGCAACCAACCCAACTCTCTCTCTCTCTCTCTCTCGACATAATTATCTCTCCACAGGTTGATCGACTCCGATGTAATCGAATCTCACCAAGTCGGACATCGAATTCCGCTCACCTCTAGGCTAGGGACCACACAATCTAAGAAGTGCCCATTATATGGGCATAGACTTTAGATTAAACATGTATCTTTAATCTTAATAGGTATAACTTACAAAGTTTTCACCCGCTGAACCAGCAGACACGTCTGCCTGATCAGCCATCTTTCTTGTTTACATTCTTAATTGTGGGTGTGGACATGAACCTGGGACCAAGATATTTTCTCTCAATAAATAGTTTAGAATTTAAAATTTTAAGAAAACACTTGATTAATTTTCACATGAAAAATATGTAGGTTAAAAAATCAGTAAAATATATTTACATAAAAAACATGTGGTTGAGTTTTATTAATATCCTTAATTAAATCCAAACTAAGTTTATGCAGAGACATTTCATAAACTTCCGGTCCGTACTCTTCCTTTTAGATCCTTTTTCAACATAGGAGCAGCAAAATGGTGAGTTTCAACGACTTAGGTAATTATTATCGGCGCTCAATCAAAGCTATCCACAACAATCTGTCGCCGCCGAAAGTTCAGTTTTAAAGCCAGGAAACCAAAGTTTGATTTCAACCCCTTTTCACACCCAATGGTAACGACATATTCTCACAAATGTCTAATTTTACAAGGGTACCGATCCAACTTGGACGTCTAAATCCCAGTCTATTTTTGTCGGGAGATCTCTTCTTGATCTAGTGTTACACCTCCTTGGTTCCCAAGAAGGATCATAACTTAGACTGGACCAAGACCAATGTCTGACAATTATATGTTCTCTCACACGAGAAAGTGCTCCACACCGACACAAAGCAAGTCCAAATTTAATTAGTGGGTAGATCTAAATCTAGCCTATACTCATAGATGTCTATTTATCTAGATAACACTGCCTTCGCATTTAATGTTTATTAGACGTATTCTTGTGTTATGAAATTATCTAATTTAGGCCTAGATCTAGATTCTGTTACTCCTGTGAAGACATTTGTGCATCTCAGCATCTAGAGTTGAAATGTAATGATAGCAACAGGAACATTGATTTGTTGGCTACGTGCTTAGAAGACCTTACATTGCTTCTATGCCCCGTTACCATCATACATTGAAAACTAATCTTGTTTTAATTGTAACCTATGATGCCACAACATAACGGCACATGCAATAAACATGAAATTTAGACAGAACATGTCTTGAAGTATTTATAGTAGGTCTACATTGCCGACCGATGTAGATCTAAGTAAATCCTGTACGATCGAATCTAGGGTTTCGATGATAAATAAATCAGAAGTTAATAAACAAAATATTAAACTAACAGAACACCATTGCTAGGAGAGTTTATAGTAATGTGTAAAACATGTAGGCTATAAAGAAAAATAAACCTATAACACAAGAATTATGGATCATCTACGTTTCACTTTGCTATCCCATCACAGCCTGTGGAATTGGTCATAAGTTAGATCTAGACCTAAATTTAATTAGTGGGTAGATCTAAATCTAGTCCAAGTCTGTTTATCTAGATAACACTGCCTGTCGCATTTAATGGCTGTGTTTATTAGACATATTTTTGTGTATATGTGTTAAATGATCTAAATTAGGCCCAGATCTAGATTCTATGTCACTCCTGTGAAGACATTTGTGCATCTCAGCATCTAGAGTTGAAATGTAATGATAGCAACAGGAACATTGATTTGTTGGCTACGTGCTTAGAAGACCTTACATTGCTTCTATGCCCCGTTACCATCGTACATTGAAAACTAATCTTGTATCAATTGTAACCATTGAGGTTCTGAACTTAACTTTGACTAGTCTAATTCCTAAATACTGAATGTCCCGCCGAAAGATCATATTAATAGTTTCCCTGATCGATGCAAACCCTGTAATTCATGTTGTACAGTGCAACGTGTCTTGACAACCCATGCTTCTCATGTTTTAAACTTGTCAACTATTTCTCTTAAACAGGCTCTCGTACTCCCAGAGAAGTTTCAGCACATTCTTCGTGTTATGAACACAAATATTGATGGAAGGATCAAGATTTCCTTTGCAGTCACATCCATCAGGGTAAGCCTCAAGATCTCTTTATGGCGGATTTCACACAATAGGTACAAGGAGATGGTGCTACCTTTCAAGTTGTGTTTCAGATAATGTGTTAATTAATTTATTTATTTTTTTTTTTATTTATAAATTTACAGGTATTGTGCATTGAATGAGCTAGGAAAGCAACCAAATATGACTCTTAGAGACGGTTGTTTTTTTGTTGTTTTTTTTTTTTTTTTTTTTGTCAACAACAATAAGGTAGACTTATAACAAAAATGGAATATTCAGTTCATCTTTAAAGCAAGGGCGGCATGTTTGAAAGAATAATTATTAATATAAATATACCCTAACACTCATATTTGCTTGCTTGTCTAGCACATTCAATACACATTCAAATAATAAAGCAAAAGAATTTATAATCATATTATCTGATTCTCAAATACAACTTGAAAGTTAGCACCATCTCCTGGTACCTTTTCTGTGAAATCCGCCTTGTGTTTAGAATATAAGATATTAAATGTACTTAAATCCAATTTCACCAAACTTTTCAATCCAGCAGGATGCCTTGTCCAATATGCCGGTTAAAAATTTTCTTGTTTGTATACTGTATGTCTTAAGGTATATTCTATTATATCTCAACAGGGTGTAGGTCGTCGATTTGCAACAGTTGTTTGCAAGAAGGCGAACATTGACATAAAAAAGAGGGCAGGTGAACTGACTGATGAAGAGGTAAGTGTGGCTATTATGGGAGGGGGTTGGTATTGGCTGTGTGCACAATATTTTTTTTTAATAACACTTTTTATGGATTTAAAATTTTAACTTAAGTGTCTGAGTAATCCTTTTATGTGGAACATATCGCTTGCACTGTATCAACTGAGTGCTTCTATCTTGATTTTATATTAAAAATATTTTTTTCATGAATGGTTCTTCCCACACAACATGGTTAATGTGCAAATCAATCGTGGTGCAGCAAAGAGTTTGCACCTTTCTAATGACACTAGAAAACTTTTTATTGTTTGAAATATTGTGTCACTTTTAAAGCCTTTGTGAAATATTCGCTAATTGTTTTGAATTTGAAGTTTGCTTCTGTTTTAGATAAAAGTGCATTTTAATGGTTGTCCAATTTGAACAAGATTGCATATTTATACTTGTTCTTTTGTGATGAAAATTACATGGCGTAGAAGTTGGGTCTGGTATTGTATGGTTCATGGCTTTACTCTAGTTACTGGTTTATCAGGTTTGAATTGGTTTAATTTTCAGGTTGACCGCATGGTGACCGTGATGACCAACCCCCGTCAGTACAAGATCCCTGATTGGTTCCTCAACAGACAGAAGGACGTTAAGGATGGCCGCTACAGCCAAGTGCTGAGTAACGCACTAGACAACAAGCTCCGTGAGGACCTTGAGCGTCTCAAGAAGATCCGTGCCCACAGAGGTCTCAGGCATTACTGGGGGTGAGTGCACACATAGGGACGTTTTCCTTAAAGGAGGGGGGGGGGGGCTGATAAAGAAAATTTGTGATAGCTGAAAGCATTGGTGTTTATTGTTACAAAATGTAAGGTGTGCAGTTAAAATAATGCAGAAAAGTACTTGTGCAAGAGAATATCAATGAGCACGATTAAAGTTCTATAAGATGGGGACAAGTTCATTTTACAGCAGCTGTTTCACGTCCAAAGACCTGCTATTGAATTGAAAGGCTTCTATTTACTCTTTTTGTGAAACTAATACCCAACAAATATTAGTAAGACTTCCCACCACATTAAATTATGGTTGCCTAGCTCTGGCATGACTATAGATGAAGATTGGTTAAATTGCTGTTTTAAATGCACAATTGTGAAACCAAGGGAGTAATTATAGACACACTGCGGTTGGCTTTATCAGGTAAAATACATGACATAGGTACGGTGAAACTTCATAATTTGAATTAAGGGGGATTCAAATTGCATTTCCATAGATACAATTATAGTTTCTTATTAATTAATTTTTTTAAAGGATGTCTTGGGCAGCAATAAGCATTAAATTTTGATATGTGTGAGCTTCGAATTAAGAGAAATCAAACCAGAATAAAATATGAAGTATTCCGGAAAAAGTAACATATTCTCTTGTAAATTTTGGTTTATGAGAATTGTCTTTCTTTTGTGAGATCTCCATTGTATTCTTTATTGCTGTAAATTTCAACTTGTCCTTGAGTCCAGGGATGCTGCTTTTACTTAAATTTCCAGACATTCGGAACCATAAGCACAAAACCTAGATCTAGTCACGACTGTTGTTTTTTCTTCCTAACTCACCTGTGCATGTCTGAACTCAACAAGCAGATAATCGGAAATTTCTGCTTATGTCAATCGTACAACAGTTAATTCATGGAGGGTTCCTGTATTTCCTGGAAATAGCTGTGATCAATAAATCTGCGCCAACCTCCAGGCACGCTTTCTGGAGCTTTCCGCTCTGGTCAGGTTTATATAATTAACGCAAATCTGGCAATGTGTGCTATTGTATTGGCGATGCGGGTAGTGAAAGTCCTTTCTCTTTCTCATTACTAATACATGGTTATATCTGTGTCCAGTGTGCTATGTGTGGGACGTGGGTAAAAAGTTCAGGCCCCCCTGATCCTCCTTTTTTCCGCTACCAAAGTTCTGGAAAATTTGTCAGGTTCGGGTGGCATCCCTGATGAGTCTCAGGGCATCCAAGTACTTTTTTCACCAATAGGGTTGCTATTGAAATAGGAGTGACAACACTTTATTTTGTATGTGTGAAAATATTTATGTGCATTTTTATTAAGTTCTGTACTTCTGGTTTTTGTTATTTGAATTATTTTTTTTCCTTACGTTTCAGCCTTCGTGTGAGAGGACAGCACACCAAGACCACTGGCCGCAGAGGAAGGACTGTGGGTGTTGCCAAGAAGAAGTAGACATGTTATCGGCGATAATAAATATGTAATTACAACATGCTGTTCTGTTTTGAATTATAAGAGTATCTGGGTGAAAGTATGCATTTGAAAGAGGTTATGAAAGTTGTGGAATTTTAATTTGCAAACCGAGCTGCATTTAGAGTATAGAATTTATCTAGCAAACATCTCAAAATTTGTCATTGAGAAAGTAGTTCTCACAGTTGCTTTTCAGTGCAATCAAATGGGTTATTTTATCAATTTTTTTCAATGGGGCTCCACTTATTATACTGTAGTTCATGATGCAAAAGGTCATCTTTAAGGTATCACGATGCCATGCATAAGTTCATGAAAAATGATCATCCCCATTTTCTCTTCTTACTCTGTTTGTATCTCTTGCAAATACCATACCATTACCAGTGGAAAATATGCCAATTTGTTGCCTCAATTTTGCAGGCCCATGGAAACAGTTTGTTAACATTGGTTGCTACTTTTTTCCGACTCGACAAGAAGTATCAATTGAACCGATAAATAATGATACATTCATGGGCAAAAATTAACACTGGAATTCGATAGAGGGAAAAACCACAAGGAAGATATGTACAACCCTGGAGGCCATTAGAGAAAGGTGTCTTTCTTTTTTAGTTCTTGGTCTTCACTATTGACATAAGTCTCTCCAATATTTGACGTTATCTCAAAAGCACATTTTGTACTTACATCCGACTGGGTACCACAAACATTTGTATTAAACCAATTGCACTTTAAATGTGTCACAAAAACATGAGATTTGCAGCAAATTTCATCAAAATCGGTCGATAAATAATTTGACAGCTTTTATACAGAAATATAGCTCATCAGGCTATTTTTGAAGACACCTAAAAGTCAATTATTAAATCTTCTGAAACCAAAAATGACAGATTTACATTGCCCAGTAGGATGACTACATACTCAAAAAATTTCATGAGGATAAAAAATCAAGTAAAATTTGTTTCGATGCTCAATAATGGCCCAAAACACTTGTCGCACATCAATATTTGAAATACAATGACTATAGGTGGCAAATTTGGGCTGGCATAAAAAATAAACATCCTTCTGATAGTTTAAATACTTATTTTGCTTAAACAAAATATTGTTCTTAGGACTGAATTTTTTCAGCACCCTAGCAAGTTTTTTTTTTTAAAGTTAGTGACATCCAAACTCTGCGCAGCGTCCTTTTTTGCACACTGGAAGTAAATGTGTCAAAATCGAGTCATATTTTGTGAGTATATACCTGTGGAAACATACTTTTCAATTTCACACACGTCATGAAATTTTCAGTTTGTTTTTTTTGGATGCAGAATCTCACTATGCTATCTATTTGATTATTGAAACACAGCTTTTACCTAGAAGTAGAATTGCATTTTAAGTAGTTAAAATCAACAAAATATATTTAAAAATACATTGTTTATATTTTGTGAGTTTATATCATAAAAAAATTTTTTTTCATACCACTTTTACCAGATTCATGAAACATTCAGGGTGTTTTTTTTGGATGCAGAATCTAATTATGCTATCTTTTCAATAATGGAACCACTGTTTATATCTCAAAATTGAATTTTATGTAATGATATGCCTTATCCTCTGAAATAAAATCGCCTAGAAATTGCCCTGTTCAAAAAAAGACATTTAACTAAGTTAAGGGCAAAATTCCCTTCAAATAATGTGATGGGTGATAGTCCTGATACTGATTTGGCCTTGCCCATCATATGATTATTTTTTTAAATATTACCACACTATTATACCCTTAGAATGGTGCCAAATGAATGATATGGTTATTGGAAACACATGGTTCGAACAGCCACCAAGAAGAAAATGGACTTGGAAAAAACTGGAGACGACTGCAGAAACCAAATAGATTTTGTTTTGATAAACAAAAGATTCAGAAATGCTCTACTCCTGGCAAAAACCTACCCTGGTGCTGACTGCAATAGCGACCACAATCCAGTGAGTGCCAACGTGAACTTAAACTTAAGAAAACAAAGAGGAAACCCAACAACATCAAACTTGACCTGGCCATTCTCAAAACTAACAAAACCATTAGAGAGAAGTACTGCATTACGGTCAAAAACAAATTTGAAATCTTGGAGGAAGCTGAAGAAGTGGATCAACAATGGAAAGATTTCAAAGAAGCAGTCACTGAGGCAGCAATGGAACAAATACCAAGGGTTGAAAGGAGGGCAAAACGAAGATGGATGACAAAAGACATTTTAGAAATGATGGAAAAAAGGAGACTGGTTAAGAATAATGAACATAAATACGGAATTCTAAACAAGGAAATCAGGAAAAAATGTGATGAAGCAAAAGAAAATTGGATCAACGATAAATGCAGAGACATTGAGCTCCTTCGAAATGGCACTCAACAGAATATGTATAGAAACATAGATGAAATAACAGGAAAGAAAACATGCTCATCTACAGGATGCCTTAAAGCAAAAGATGGTAAAATGATCATGGAAAAAGAAAAGATACTAGAAAGATGGTCAGAATACATTGGCGAGCTGTTTAAAGATGAGAGGAAAGATTTCAACGTAACAAAGAGCAACTTTGCTGGACCACCCATAATGAAAGATGAAGAAAACATATATTGGGAACAAACAGCAGCAATGCGAGTTGATGGGGAAATCAGTACTTTCCAACAAATAAAGCGTGGTGTAAGACAAGGATGTGTGCTCGTCCAGACCTTTTCTCTCTTTACAGTGAAATAATCATGCGAAACTTAGAAGGACATCCTGGAATAAAACTTAAAAGTGGGAGGTCACAATATCAACAACCTTAGATATGCCGACTATACAGTATTGTTAGCAGAAAACAACAATGATCTACAAAATTTAGTAAACATTGTAGAAGAGGAGAACAGGAAAAAAGGATTAGAACTGAACAGTAAAAAGACAGAGGTAATGGTTATCAGCAAGGAACAGATATCGCCGACGAGTGACATCTATATCAAAGGAACCAAACTCAAACAAAGTGACCGCTTTAAATATCTAGGGGCAATAATATCAGGCGATGGCAGAAACAACATCGAAATATCATCTCGCATAGCGCAGTCAAAGGCAAGTTTCCAGCGCATGAAAACCATCTTAACAAATAAGCTCATCTCCATCCAAACAAGAAAAAGGGTCCTTCAGTGCTACATAGAACCTATTCTAATGTATGGTTGCGAGGCGTGGACGGTGTCAAAGCAGATAGAAAAGAAACTGAAAGCAATAGAAATTTGGTTTTTAAGACGAATGCTCCGCATCTCTTGGACAGAAAAGAAATCAAACAAAGAAGTTTTAGAAGAAGCTCAGGCAAAACCATCAATAATTAACAAGGTGAGGAAAAGGCAAACAACATTCTTTGGCCACATGATGAGAAGAGAGGGACTAGAACATCTAGTGACGACAGGAACGATTGATGGGAAACGCAGACAAGGAAGGCAAAGAGAAAAAATGGCAGACGGGATGAAGGAGTGGCTACAAATATCAAAGGTTACAGATATGATGAAACTAACCAGAGAAAGAGAGATATGGAGGGACATGATCACCAACGCTATGAGGCATGGTACTTGATGATGATGATGATACCCTTGAAGGAGAGAGAGTATTAGTTTGCCGAAGCTTTTTTTGAGTATATGGGTGTTTTTCACCTACGAGTGGATTAACATCACGGAAACCATATGGTTCAGAAAAAAATGAATAAAAATCAATAAATTATTATTCGGAAAACGTACAACCCAGGTGGAAGCATAATACAAATTGAGGATTAAATGTGTTGTTTTTTTTATCTTATAATTGGGACCAATAAAAAGAATTCCGCAGATTTTTCACAGGCTGTGCGTTTTTTCACCCACGAAGGACGGTGAAGGTTAATGGCCTTCCTTTTCCAAATTCATTTGAGATTGCTTATTCTTCAATCCACCTCTTGTTTGAAGAGTGCCACAATTTTTCTTTTTCATAAAATACCCATTTCTGGGCAGACATGTTTGGTTTGATAATAAATTATATAAAAGTTTGATAATTAATTTCATCATATATGAGATTACCAGAAGCATCATTACACATTA
Organism: Elysia chlorotica; assembly: GCA_003991915.1. Lineage (NCBI taxonomy): Eukaryota > Metazoa > Mollusca > Gastropoda > Plakobranchidae > Elysia > Elysia chlorotica. The sequence goes on from RQTK01001780.1 coordinate 35,460, forward strand.
CATACCCCTGGTAATCATAATGTACTGTTTAAGATGCGGTCAAAATCTCAGTTACATTCACCTACGTGTATCTAGAAATTAAAGCGTAACAATATTTGGCATTGCAATACTCCATATTTAAAAAAAAAAAAATTTAGAAGAGTGTGTCCAAATCATATTAAGTTGACTCTTGCCTCATCTTTATGATCCGCACTAGCCACTTGATAAACCGAAAGTAAAAAAACATCAAAGGCACAGAACTTTTACTATTTAACTTTAAGAACTAAAATTATTGTGGTGGTGTTCAACAGAGTAATAAAAATAACTTCATTTTTAATTAAACATAAAAAACAACAACACCAAAGTGAACTGTCTTGATTTGATATTTATAATTTTAGCATAAAGCATATGTGAATATAATTATTTTTTCTGTATTGAATCGTTTCATACAGAAATTAAAATGAAAACACTGGCATTATTTAATAGAAGACAGTATACGTGAAAAGTTAGTGACTCTGCCCAAGCATGGCCGTCCTCGATCAAATCTTAGTCCTTTCCAGCAATTTATTTGAAAAAGTAGGATTCATGTTTTTTTCGCGCGTATAATTTTCATACTGCATTTAATTGTCCACTTTAACTTTAGGTAAATTATGTAGCTGGCACTAAGTAGGCCTATAACTTTATTCCATTTAATCGAGGTTTGTTTTCTATTTCTTTAGTAGTACTAGTAGTAAACTATGTCAGAAGCTAAAAAAATAAGCTGCCAATATTACATGGTTCTTGCTACTTGCGTAGGCATGTTAAGATTTGTCATCGGTTTATACTGCAGCCTTCACTTAATGAAATTTTTATTCTTAAAGTATACACACAGGTACCGTTTTACAAAAGTATTCCTTTAAGCTTTACATGTATACAAAATAGTAGACAACATACACTTCAAAAAAGTGATAAGTTGGTTTTGAACAACATAAGAGATATTGAAATCTGAGCATAACCTTTATTTTCAAAACATGAAATAACATGATCAATGTAATTTGTAAACTGATATATAACAAAGAAAAAGTCACTGTGTTTCAGTGCAGTTAGGGTATTTTGCAATGTGTAAATTGAGCCAAATAAACATTCAAAAAACAAAGTTTCCACAATGTATATAAATATATACTAATGAAATGTGTATATACAATGTAGTGAAATTTAATATTTACCTCTAAAAACTATGTTTAATACAGTAAATAAATATCAAATTTATTCATTCATAAAGCATTTTGTTTTTTCATTTACATTATAATAATTTTGTCATAGTTTCAATAAAGCTTTTGAAAATTTCTTTCATAGAAAGACCTTATGGTGATAATCCAGTCTGTTTTGTCAACCTGTTCTAAATATTTTAACTCAACATGAAACTATAGAAAAGCAAGAACAAAGTTCATGGAAATACTATACGTTCCTCCATCTCAGCAAGACACAAATTATAATACTGTGTCTGCAGTGCTAAAACAAAGGCATTCAAAAATGAAAATTAGCCTGTTTTGTCACTCTGTACTAAATATTTAACTTAACTGTGTTTGACAAGTTTAGCATAATAAACATGAAACTACAGTAATGAAGGGTCAAAAAACATAGAAAGCAAGATAATTTCTTATACTGTGCCTGCACTGCTTTAACAAAAAAGGGGCCTACCAAAGAACATGAACATGTCTAATCAATAGCGATAATTCAACTTGTTTTTGTCACTCTGTTATAAATGACAAGTTTAGCATTATTATGAAACTAAGCTAAAAGGGACAAAAAACATGGAAAATATTAGTTTACTACACTATCCTCTATCAAAGCAAGATACAAATTTTATATAAATACTGTGCCTGCACTGCTTAAAAAAAAGCACCAAAAACATTAGCCATTTTGGCTGCATACGCCAAGATAAACATTAATAAGAAAAATTAAATTCTTATACAACAGACAAAAAACTTAATTCCATCAAAAAAGTAAAAAAAAGTTACTGGGCGATATCTATTATCGCATTCAAAAACTAAGCAAAACATGTGAGAATATTTCACATCAAAGCCAGTGCAACATATTACCAACATTCTAACAAAAGCACCAAACATTTCTACAAAAATGTAGATAACATTGAAGCATAATTAGTTTAGGCTATGAAAATCTGTTATAACATCGTTTTTAAATCGAAAAACAAAAAAATTTGTATGGCATTTATAATACTACTTATTATTCTTTCTGTACTTCAATGGGAATTTTGACTTCTTTTGGTGCCTCCAGAGCAGTCTTGGACAACTTGATTGAAAGTGTTCCATTGCCATTCATCGATGATGAAGCCGAGTTTACATCCACATCCTACATAAAAAATTTAGTTCTTGTTAAAAATTTGTAAATTAAACAAAAACATAAAAGAAAGCATATTTTGGTTTAATAGTTAACTGCAATCGTCTTCCCTCTAAAACAGGTATTAACTTGTTTGTCTCATAAGAGCCATAAGTGTTAAAATAAAGTTAATTGTTATGTGGGATAATTTTCTCAAAACAAAACAACTCACAGATATTGTGCCAACAATAACCAGATTTATTCTCAAGATTTTCAATGCTGCCTTCAAACTCCTTCCCGCTAAAGTAATAAAAAAATTAAAATATCTGTCGGTGTTAACTATATTTAGAGAGACTAGCTAGAAGTATATTTAAACAAAGGAGTTTCCTCAAACTGTAAACTAAAGAGCTGTTTTCCCCCAGTGCTTTGAAGCAAATGAACGATTAAATGGTACAAGTTTTAAATTAAACATTTTTTTATTTCTATCTTTTGAATCTCATTCTTTCTCCAAAACAAAACAAAAATCATTTTTCCCAAGGGCAGCCTCTGTTTAATAGTTCCATACTTTTGGCTATCAAGCTTTTCAAGAAATGTTAAGCCTGCATATGATAAATGAGTTTTAGTTTGTTGCTTAGCGTCTAACATCAGCACTATAGTCTAAAGTCTGACAATTTACAGTGCTGCCACACAGACAGTTTGGGAATGCCATGACTCCTGTCTCAGTTAGTCACATTATACTTAGACCAATCCAGGCAGCAGACAGCAGAGGACAAAATCAGACAATTACTGATTGCGCATTTCAAAACAGGGATCTCCCGACTAGGAAAACAATCCTATGCAACTTGTGCCAGTTCGCACCCCACATGATGATGGTGTAAGTAATTTCAGAGACCTTGTTTAAGGGGTCAGGAAGACTAAAAAGCTCAACCTAACTTCTTTATAAGATTTTTTCCGCCCCACCTCCCAACAAAAGAGGACAATTGTGAAACCCCATTTTACTCATTGGTGAAAAAGTTGAGATTACTGAGTACCAGATATAGTGCCACAGAAATGTTCAAAAACTACTATGTGTATCTAATCTGAACATTCTGTCAATAAAAGAATGCACTTACATTTGGCAGCTTATAGGTGCGGGTCATCTCCCGAGAGACAAAGCCATGGTTGTCTCGTCTCTCCTCATGCTTGGCATGAATAGTGACTTTATGACTATCCATAGTGATCTTCACCTCCTCTGGTTTGTAACTGCTGAGGTCAAGGCGAATTCGGAATTCTTTGTCAGTATTCTCAACCTAGGAAACATTCAAAAGAAATCCAAAATCAAATGACAATATTGAGTTCGGTAGTGGAGGATTAAAAAGTTTCTGGGTTAATGAGGAAAAAATTGTGACAATAAAACTATACTGCAGCTAAAGTACTACGAAAAACTGGTTCTTTTTTTAATTCTCTCAAGTTTCTGTAGAACATGTGCAAAGTTTGATAAAAATTAAAGCTTGAATATGCGTACATCCAAAGTTATTGGGAAGACACATCCAAAGTTGTTGGGACAGGACAGCAAAAATATATCCAACATCTATAGATGTATTCATAATGTGTATTCCCTCTACAAAAATGATAGTTCTTTTTTAAGGGCAAATAATATATGTATTATGTAGCTTATGCAGGCAAAGAAATAAATTATGGAGCCTATCCTCACCTGAGAGTCTCCAATCCTTCCCCCAATATGTCCAATTGTTCCATCTCCAAATCGCACAGGGAGCAGATTTCTTTGCTGGTACATGTTGTAGGGATCTCTTAGTTCGTCAAGAAGACTGAACAAACCAGCGTCATTGGAGATTCTTGGTGTAATGGCAAACATGATGAATCTTCGACGATTTAAATCTAGATTGGAGGACTTGCTATCTTTTCAGCCTTGGATCTTGATCAAGTAACTTTGTAGATTGCAGTAGGTTTAACTGCTGTGTGGTCCTCTTCATCTTTATATACCCCAAATCAAATGCTCTGGTAAATTGTCGAAAATTCTGGATGACAAGTTGTCTCATACTAAGATCTCTTTGAAGTTGCACACAGGTCAACACCCCCCACTTCCGTGACCACCTAAAAACAACAACAATGCAGACCAAACGTGGTAACGTTTGGAAAGTTCTGGATCGCTTGAGCGCAGGTCAAGGCACTGCTGGCGATCAGAAAGTTCTAGTCTTGGCCAGTGCTAAAAACCCGTCATGGGAACTAATGTATTAAAACTATTTATGGGCATAATTATACGCACAAATATATTATCCTACTTCGATGTTTTGACTGAGACCTACATAATTATAGTTAAACATAGGCCTACTCCATCCATCCTCAGGCATCCTGTGCTGTTGTGTTGACAAAACGAACCAAAACAATCGTTTCGTCGTGCAACTTCAATACAAAAATTAATAATAATTATCGATACTCACTTCTGATTGCACGGATGCGTGTTTTATGATAAAAATTGAATTCCACCCCATTATTACCATTTTTAAATAACAAAAATTATGACATTTTAATAAAAAAAATTAATAATATTTTGAAATACTAGGTATTTGTTTTGCTTTTCCATTAAACATTTCTACTTATCGATTGTTTTTTTCCGAAAACAAACAGATTCTTCCAGAAATGTAAAATAGGTCAGCTTAAACGTGTTGACCAATCACTGCAGCCAGATAAAAATAGAAGGTAAACAATCCAATCTAGAATGTATCACGCTGTTCTCGACGCTTCGGTCGCTTCTCTCCACCCATAACGAATCCCAATTTACCCACACAATTTCCTAGAAGGTTCCCTCGTTTTCTAGTATGATTGGAGAGATGTATAAAACCTCTAACGCCAGATGACCGAATCAGTCACAACCCAACTTTCAAAGCAAGATTTAACCGAAGTGTTACCAATAAATATTCATCATTTCAACCGAGAGTTGTTTCCTTTCAGCTCAAAGCCTTAGGGCCTGCATACAATCCTTCTTTCTGCAGAACCTAACGAAAGAATCTAGATTCTACAGTTTAGTAAAAATCTTGCCAGTTTCTAATTCGAAGAAACAGACACATACCTTAAGGTAAGTTAAAATTCACCTATTATTATTATTATTATTATTATTATTATTATTATTATTATTATTATTATTATTATTATTATTATTATTATTATTATTATTATCCTATTCTTCTTGCCATTAGAATAACAACGTTTGTTTGTTAAAGAAGTATGCAAGTTTCAAGGGGAACAAACATTTAATGATGACGTGCTAGGCACATACTGCAGGCCTATGCATATTAATTTTATCTTAAAACCACTCAAATTTTAAATCCATTTAGGTAGGTCAAGCCATAAACAAAACGTAAATCTAACGCAGTTACAAAAGTTGACTGAACAATGCCATGTCCCTTGTTATATGAAAGTACGGTCTCACTGTAATAAATAAATAAAAAATAATTAAAAGCGAATAACTTCTAAAATGAACAAAGCTTAAATGAAGGGGATTAAAAGTTTAATGATTAAACCTCGAACTAATTGCAGAAGGGGACATACCTAAACCACAAACATGATTAAATATATAGACAGTAGTTTACCTTATTTTTACCAGTTGCTTTAGGCTAATCGGAATTTCCTAATGTTTTTTTTTTTCTTTCTCTGAACCAACCTTTTCTCAACCTATTGACTACATAACTGTTTAACCCCTTAACAGATTGTGCTTTTGTGAGGCCTGTTGATTGTGTAAGCTTCAAATTAGGAGAATCAAACCAGAAACATTTCGAATTACGAGTCAGAACCTAAAAGAGTCGTTAAAACAACAACAACAATAACAACAACATCAACAACAATAAAACAGCAACCCTCTTCGTAACACTTTCTTTTTTAGAAATTGAATCATCAGAATTCGTTATTTTTTAGGTTTCGGCTTGACCATTGAAACTCTTGTTTTAAACCAATTTTGAACGTCATTACTTCCCGATAAGCGAGAACTAAGGAATCTGATTTTAACACAATTATTTACACTGATCCACTTTCAGATGACAAAAGCGCCAGCTATAGGAATCGACCTGGGCACGACCTACTCCTGTGTGGGCGTGTTCCAACACGGCAAGGTAGAGATCATCGCCAACGACCAGGGCAACCGAACCACGCCCAGCTATGTCGCCTTCACTGACACGGAACGCCTGGTGGGCGATCCAGCCAAGAACCAGGCCGCCCTCAACCCCAGCAACACTGTCTTCGACGCCAAGCGACTCATCGGTAGGAAATTCAACGATCCCACGGTACAGAGCGACATGAAGCACTGGCCCTTTAAAGTCGCGCAGGTGGACGGGCGGCCTAAGATAAAGGCCGAGTACAAAGGAGAACAGAAGATGTTCGCCCCTGAAGAGATCAGCTCCATGGTTCTGACCAAGATGAAGGAAACCGCTGAGGCTTATTTAGGCCAGTCTGTTAGAGACGCTGTGATCACAGTGCCTGCCTACTTCAATGACGCTCAGAGACAGGCCACGAAAGACGCCGGTGCTATCGCAGGGCTTAACGTTCTGAGGATCATCAACGAACCAACAGCGGCCGCCTTGGCTTACGGTCTTGACAAAGGTCAGAGAGGCGAAAAACACGTCCTCATCTTTGATCTTGGCGGTGGAACCTTTGATGTCAGTATCTTGAGCATTGACGAAGGC
>RQTK01001781.1:0-29628 GCA_003991915.1 Elysia chlorotica
ATAACTATAATCATAATACGAAAAATAATAAATATATGAATTATAAACCTTTTTTTCAAATGATGCAACTTCACTACATTTAGCAGCGGTTTGTAGATCTTTTTCCCGTTAGGAACAACTTACGTACTTTGACATAGGCCTCTGTGGCTGGTTTGCTTTAGAAGAAAGTCGCTACGCCAGGTGAAGAGAGAAGAGAGATATATCATGTTATTTCTATATATGTACTTGATTTAGGACGTCAGGAGAAATGTAGTGCTGGTTTTTTTTAACCAAAATCTGGAGGGAGGAGAGGGGGGAGGAGAGGGGGGTTGAAGGTGAAACGAGTTTTTTTTTTTTTAACTTCAAGCTAGGGCTATTCATTGTATAGCTGAACTAGTTTTAAAAAGTTTGTGATCATGTAGGAAAGAAGCATAATTTATTTGTGTTTTGACAGGTATAAAAAGATTTGCTTGGGTGCACACATAGGTCCCTAATTATTCAATGGTATGTGAATGTTGAATACATTGAAAACTCTAGGGAAGTTTTCGTGCTTGAGCGGCACCGGTGCATGGTGCGACTTCAAGAAGGTGCGCATGTTAAAATTTTTGATACGCAATAAAGCATACAGGCTTCCATAAACCAGCTATAATTTATTAAATAAATTTTTGTCCTTTAGCCTACTGCCATACTCTTTGAATGTTTGAAGAGATGTTGTTGCTGTTGAGTTGGTTTAACGTCCAACACCAGCACTGCATAGACTATAATTGTGGACGGGCCCCAAGACGGAGGTATGACAATTTTATGTGCTGCCACACACGAGACAGGGCGGGGATGTTTGAAGAGAGGATCTTTAGACAAGATAAGATTATTAAATTTTGTATTAATTATTTAAAACTGTGTCCTTCTCTCTCATACTGAGTTTTGGGTTTTGCTGTGTATTGATTAACGGCAGACGTTTAGACAGACAGACAGACAGACAGACAGACAGACAGACAGACAGTCAGACAGACAGACAGACAGGCAGGCAGACAGATAGGTAAATAGATAGATAGATGGATAGATAGTTAGATAGACAGACATACAGACAGACAGACATACAGACAGACAGACAGACAGACAGACATATAGATAGACAGACAGCTGACAGACAGACAGACAGACAGACATATAGATAGATAGATAGATAGATAGATAGATAGATAGATAGATAGATAGATAGATAGATAGATAGATAGATAGATAGATATGGGTGGAAATATCAAGATAGTGAAAGAGTGAGGAAGGAGAAGGGGTGTGAAAGAAAACAATAGAAACATTATGAGAAGGTATAGAAATCTAGGAGTGTTGTTGTTGTTGTTGTTGTTGTTGTTGAGTTAGTTTAACTTCCGACATCAGCACTATATAGGGTATATAAAAATCTAGGACTAGAGAGACTGTGAGTGAAAGGAACATTAAAAAAAAACATAATGCTACTCGGAAATCGTACAGTTCAACTCGTTCAAAACTTTTATCAAAGTTTTAACCGTGGAAGCTTTTTTTTACCTAGAGGTAATTGGGCATGAAAAAAAAATGCAAACCAAACCAGTCTTTTGATAGATAATTATGTATGCCAAAGATTTGGTCCGCTGCCCATGAGTGTGTTTTAGTTTGGTGTAGCCAGGCCCATGGGTTGATTCGGTTTTAAGTTGCTTTGCTTCCAGCTTTGAAAAAGGCAGCAACGCCCTATATAGTTAAGCTGACGTTAATAGGCGTTTACCAAATGGCAAGTCAATCATATTATTTGAATACATATGGCATTGCTGCTAGGGAATTCGTCTTTTCATTACACATTACAATTCCTATTTATTAACAGAAGAAGGCAGCAACGCCCTATATAGTAACTGTTAAGCCGACGTTAATAGGCGTTTACCAAATGGCAAGTCATTCATATTATTTGAATACACATGGCATTGCTACGAGGAGATTCGTCTTTTCATTACACATTACAATTCCTATTTATTAACAGAAGAAGGCAGCAACGCACTATATAGTTAAGCTGACGTTAATAGGCGTTTACCAAATGGCAAGTCAATCATATTATAAATTGAATACATATGGCATTGATGCGAGGGGATTCGTCTTTCATTACACATTACAATTCCTATTTATTACAGAAGAAGGCAGCAACGCCCTATATAGTAACTGTTAAGCTGACTTAATAGGCGTTTACCAAATGGCAAGTCAATCATATTATAAATTGAATACATAGGGCATTGCTGCTAAGCGATTCGTCTTTTCATTACATATTACAATTTCTATTCATTGATAAATTTTTGAACTTTTTGATTCTTTCATATTCAACAACACAGCTTAAACACGGTGGGTGTTGGTGTTGCATTTATTAACGGCAGACGTTTAGATAGACAACACATTGTGTTGCAGGAGACAAAATAAAAAGAAACACAAAAATTAAACTTTATAAGGCCCTCGTAAATTCGATCCTAACATATAACTGCGGCACCTAGGCCCTCACTAGAGCAGAAGAGGAAAAACTTGATGCTTTTCACCGAAAACAACTGAGAAAAGTGTTGGGCATAAAATACCCAGTAAAAGTTACAAACGATACACTGTACAGAATATGTGAAGAGAAGCCCATATCTACCCAAGCTCTTGAAAGCAGATGGCGTCCATTTCGGGCATTATCCTTAGAAGATGCAACGAAATTCCTGCAAACAAAGCTATGGAAACATAATTATTTCAAAAAAGAAGGCAAACGCTTTCGAGGCAGGCCCATCACAACAATGCCAATTACACTAAACAAGGACTAATCTCGCCTGCAAACAGACACACTTCAACTAAAAAATAAGTTACATTAATTTTTTAGATGAATTTCGTTCAACAGCACAAGACAGGCAAAAAAATGGAAACAACTTACATCTAAAATACAAGAAGCTGCCGAGGCGCCCCGGACGGAGAACCAGGGTGCGAAAGGCGATAAGTAAGTAAGTAAGTAAGTAAGTAAGTAAGTAAGTAAGTAAGTAAGTGTTGGTGAATGTGGTATGTTAAGTAAGTGTTGGTGAGTGTGGTATGTTAAGTAAGTGTTGGTGAGTGTGGTGTGTTGGCGTGTTAAAGAATCCCCACTTATACGACGCGTTTCAAGTGTATACTCAACAGTACTTTTATTTAACCTAACCGTTACATAAGTGCTGAAAAAATAAAATAATGGTGATCTATTCATGTACAACAGTGCTATTTCAAGTTATAATATAACTATTATTTATAAATTCCCCTTGAGGGATGAATAAAGATTTCTGTGTTATATTAAATTAGCAAATTTTTTTAATAAGCTATAGTATAAAAAATAGCAAATACAAAGAATCTACCCCTGTCAGATGTCCTATTGACCCTATCAAAGTATTCGTTAAGTGGGGGAGAACAATTGAGGTCTTTAGAAGGCGTCACATAATCAGAGACAAAAATTAGCCTACGTGGATGATACTGGCATAAATGGCCGTTACTTTTGTTATTTTATTTAACAGTAGAAGGCAAGGCAAAGCCTCAAAGATGGCGGTGCAAGACTACAGCGATGGTTCAACTAAACAATTTCACTAAACAGATGTTTTGAATAGGCTCCCTGACTTTGAAAAAGCCCTTTGTCTACAAATGACCCGAATTCAACGTACTGGTAAAAGAGGAGGTGGGGAAAGTGAGTTAGTTTATCGTCCAACATCAGCACTACATAGGCTATATTGTGGACCGGACCCAAGACTGACGTCTGAGAATTTTATGTGCTGCCACTCACGAGACAGAGTGGGGATACCATGGCTTCTGTTTCAGCCAGTCACATTAAACTGACACCGATCCAACCAGTGGCGAGCGAAATCACCAGGGCTCGAACGACGGACTTATTGCGTCGGAAGCCGATGCTGGATCCTGCTCGCCAAATCCAGATGTGATGGAACGCAATTCCGTTTGCACACATGACTCGCGAATTCGTAGGTATTTCTGTTTTACCAGAGAATTCGTGTTTTACCAGAGAATGTCAGAGAATTCGTGTTTTGTCAGAAAATTCGTGTTTTGTCAGAGAATTCCTGTTTTGCCAGAGAATTCGTGTTTTGTCAGAGAGTGTCCACATCCAAACTACCCTAGACCCAAGGGCCTGTGCGCCTCTAAAGTTGCACTGACAAAATCTATTTATGGTAACGATAATGTCGGACTTTTGAATCTTCTTTAACAAACATAGAAAAGGTGCTCTATTAACTGTGGATCGAGACGATGTGAATATGATGGTTAAAATAAAAATAAATTACTATACTGTAGGTTACTCATATTGCCCTTATTGATACTTCTACTATATATCTAGATCTAATAAAATTCCAGATTATAATCTAACAGTAATATTGTTGCTGTTCTTGTAACTTTTAGACATACACACACCACTCCACAAGTTGTGCATTGTCGCCGAAATTGTACCAACTATAAAAAGATTGGCCTATTTCTATGGGATAGATAGTGGTTTTGCAAGGGCCTACATTCAGTGAGTTCATTCGTCTAGGCATCGCGGAGTAATCTGGGTCAGTGACCCCGTTTGACTCGTAAATCGCGGCTGCGCACTGTTCAATCGCGCGTCACATGTAGAGCCTGCTTGTTACGCACGCATAAACACAATGTGGGTTTAGATCTAAGTCTAGCGTTCTTTGAGACCAGAGTTGGTTGAGTTGATTGGTTTTAAGGTCCAACATCAGCACTATATAGGCTATATTGTGGACGGGCCCCAAGACAGACGTATGACAGTTGTAAGTGCTGCCACACACGAGACAGGGCGGGGATACCATGACTCCTGTCTCAGCCAGTCACATTATACTGACACCGACCCAACGGCCAGGATTCGAACTCGGGCCCTTTTGCGTCGGAAGCCCATGTTCTACCCCTGGGCCACGCCCCCCCCCCCTCCCCGCTTTCAGACCTAAACTATTAATAGTGCTAGAAATCTGTGACTACGGCGCATTTTGTCGAGTAAGCGATGGTGGAAAAAAATTGACAGCCACACTAATCTCCCACCCCATCGTGTTCCAGAAAAGCGTAATCCAGACCCCCCCCCCCCCCCCCCCCCCGCCCCCCGTCCAGCCCCCTTACTGATACAGAAGGACATTTCTAGAGAACAGAACAAAATTGTGAAAAATAAGGGATTTGATTTGTTTTTTCTTCTCTGTCTCTCTGGGTTTATCGTCTCCTAAGTTCTTCCTGTGGATTTAGTATGGCTATGAAGACATAATAAGTTGACTAACATTATTAAAATTCCGAGCTTTAATTACAGTGCGCACAAAGTACAACTTCGGACACAAAACTATCTCATCAGATACATGGTGTGCATGCTGCAGTACTTTCTACCACCTCGCTTCCCATCACTCACCATCCCAACCAGATAGCACGTTCCAAATTTCTATTTTAAAGTTAGACAGTGGAATGCCTGACGTCTAACAATCAAGCAATTACTCACTTCATTGATACTGGTACTATTATGTACGTATTTATGATACGTTTACGCCCTGTTCTTGCTTTTCACACCCCATAATTTTTATACCAACGCATTAGGTTAATTGTTGACTGGTTCCTTTTTATTGTTTAATATAGTATTTCAAAGCACGTGTAAAGACACAATCTGTATTCATTTAAAGAAATAAATATATTTCCTTTGTTTTTCGATTAGTTCAAATTTGATAAACAAATATTTCATAACTTAAACTAGTCTATATCTATCCGTTGTAATCACATTGAAAAAATCGTATCTCTTTTCCTTTTAGCTTTAATGATCAAAACCTGCTTGTTTCCTTAGAGATATAATTCATAAGATTCTTCTTCTTCTTTGGTGTATGCCCGCCTTCATCAAGTTCAAGATTCTGGCATTTTTGTTTCCGGTCCGGTTAGCTGTGAGCCCTACGAGTTAGAGTGAGGGTTTTTAATGCCATATTCAAAATAGTGTATATTTTCATGTATTTAGATAGTTCCATTAAGACTTTTCAAAAAGGTACTTGATCTACACGATGGTAATAAGATTGATTTCGTTATTTTTTCTTTCGTTCGTCTTCAAATGACGGTCCGCCTACCGGACAAAATAGCCACTTCCATTATTGATACCGTCTTGAAGTTTAAAATTAAAGTGAAAGTGAAACTCCCTTCTTGGAGTCTTCTCATAACTTTCTAAAGGGAGAGTACTCTGGTTCTGAGAAGTAATTTTTAGGATCTTCATAGGTCTACTTTCGTTTTTCTATTTTCATTCGAGGAAACTATAACCTGTGTATTTTAGCTTCGACGGCTTTGGAGTTTCGCCAGTTTATCTAGATCTACATTCTAAGTATGATGCTTGATGTAGAATATTTGTTTGGATCTAGATATCTAGTAACTGTATATACCACTTGCATTAACCACCGCTGTGCTTTAAGGCTGTTCTACGTCTAGATGGCCAGTCTTGGTCTGACATGGGTGATCGGGTGTTAAAAAATGGGGTGTGACAATACTGTTCACCTAATTAAGTTATGCTTTGAGTGCTGCGCTGTTATCGCCGATGTATCTATTTTTCCCCATTATTTCTAATTATTCATAAGTTAATAACACTAGACCTCAGATCTGTATATAATTATATTGTGCTGGGAAAATGGTTGACTTCACTTTGTTTCTAGAACTGCATTTCGTGTTTTAGTTTTATTACTAGATCTAGATTTAGATCTAGATCTAATCGTGTGGGAGGAATTAAAGGAGAAGTCAGTTATTACTTTCTTTCCATCCGGTGATCATAATGAAGCTTATTTAATTTTAAATAGCTGTGGGTTTCAGTTCGAATTCTTTTTTACGCGGAACAACATTCCTCTTGACTGAAAGGATTATAAATAAATGCGTCTATAACCTTTGTAACCCCATTTGAAAGTTCTACAATACAGAAATAGAAATTACCGAAATATTAGCTGAGGATCGAAATATTTTACTTCTTAGCCTACTTGTCAATCCAGAGAACTAATGCTAGAGATACTGGTGCCTTATATTGCTAAAAGTTTCATCTTCAAATAAATGTTATGTTCCATAGGTTCCTACTGAGATGGGCAGAAAAAAGGTGTGGAAAAAAAGTGGCGACACCAAAGATTTGAACCTTGGACCTCCTGCTCCTCAATCCCGAGCACTGAAGTCTGAGCTACCTTTACGCCCCTACTAAGCCAATGCTAATTTATAATATTTAAATTTCTAGAAAAATATCCAATCAGATTTTTGGCCACCTGTCGAGTATCGCACCGTCTGCTTGAGAACGCAGGCCACGTGAGGTGGTATTGATCAAAGATTATCAAGCAAAGCATCGGCAGTTACAGTATGTGTTGGCCTACTATCCAAATAAACTCAGTATAGTGTAAAAGTGAGCCAATTGCAGTTACAAGCCCACAGTCACACGAATAGAACAGTCCTGAGTTCAACATGCAATGTGACCTCTGCCTGTTTCACATCAGTGTGTGTGTGTGTGTGTGTGTTTCGTAGCACTATAATCATTTATGTTGTTGTGTAATAACTTGCCTTCTTTTTTAAGGTTCAGTTTGCGATGGATGAGGAAGAAAATGAGGGTCGACTTTTGGAGGAAGGAGAGGCACCAAAGATTCCAGAAGAAAAATTTGAATGTAAGAGTAGCAATTTTTTTACAAAATTATTATTATTATTATTACTATTATTATTATTATTATTATTATTATTATTATTATTATTATTATTATTATTATTAATACAATAATAATAATGATTATTATTATTATTGTTAATATTATTATAGATTATAATTATATAAATTGAAGTGAGCCTAGCTGCTGATGGGCAAAGTTGAAAAAAACCCACACACACACAAATTACAATTGAAACAAAATAAAACTCATTTTAAAATTTATGATCATTTTTTTTACGATTATACCTGTTGTTATTTATGTACTAGAAAAGGAGATGAGGAAATGTTTCAATGCTTTTAAAAACCTTCAGGAGAGATGAAAGCTCGTTTGACTGGAGGTAGTGAAATAGGATTTGCTTCTCTGCATTTATTGTACATGTTTAAGTTTCCCTGCTCTCTAAACCTGTGTGTTGATTTCCTTTCTTCTTTCCACCCCAGATTTGGACCACACAGCTGATGTCCAGTGAGTTACTTCCCTTCCTTACAAAAAAAAGTCTAGTTTCATACTTTCAATAAATTTCTTTGCTCCAACAAATCCAAAACAAATGCTGCATGTAAAGTATTACAGACTAAGGACAATGGCAGATTGCTGGAAATACAGTTCATGTATTTTCTAAACTTTTGAAACTCTTGTTCAGTGTCAGTATTAATTTGTCCGTTGCAAGATCACACACACTTACAACATTTACCCTATTTTTGTTGCAAAAATGTGTATATTGTTGATAATCCTGAAAAAGTATGTCCTTTTGACTGAGGTGTCAAAAGAATTTTAATCCTCATCCACATTTAAAAGGCTGACTTGCATAGATCTTAGAAATACTGTAGTAGCAATTTTTGTTTGAATTATAGCATATTCTTACTCTATTTACTCATTGTTTCCATTTTAAACCTTATATGTATCTTGTAAATTTCATTCATTTTGTGCATATAAGTAAATTTGATATGGCACTTATGCTGTTCATTTTACCTGTGAATTAAACAGTTACAATGTTCTTGATATCTGTAAATACATGTACATTGTTATAATTCCATTTTACCTGTAAATACACAGTTAAAATCTGTAAATACATTGTTACGTTAATTATATTTCTAAATATATTGTTCTTATCATCATTTTATCTGTAAAGACCTAATCTTATACTGTTCATTAACAACTTTCAGATATTAACTCATATTTTCTTTATCTCCCCAGACTTCATGCATGTATCCTTTGTTCTCGGAGCGTTTGAGATTGAAGGGAAAACTCAAATTTTTTTCATCCATCTACTATTTTACCTCGATAAACGGAAAAGAAGAAATTATACTAGACCTGTAGTTTGTGTCATTGCCATAAAACTCTTGAGAATGTAAGATTGTTAGAATGCAAACTGACCATAGTACGCAGTTTAGCACTGAAACCATCTAGGATAAATAGGATAAATTTTAAACAATACTCTCTTGATATTCAATTGGCCTAAGAACACGCTTTAATCTGAAAGAGAATGTAAGATATTTTATGATATTTTCTCAATTTCCAAAGTTACCTTTTTCAAGGATATGACTGGTGGTTCTTTTTTTTTTTTTTTTTCATGTCAGTATATATATACAATAGTTAAATATTTTTCAAATTAAGCCATTAAGTGTAAGAATGTTGGTGCAAAAGTTTAAGTAAACATTTACGCATTCTTTGCCGATGTCTATGAATTCCCAAGGTTTTGATTTTTTGCTTAACAAAGTGCAGGGGGTGCGGATCTGAAGGAAAGTTATGAACAGGTAAGCGTTACATCTTATCTGTATTAAAATTTTTTCAGTTGTAATGTATGCAAACAGCAAAACCAAGTCACTTTTGGTTGGTGTTTATCTCTCTCTCTCTCTCTCTCTCTCTCTCTCTCTCTCTCTCTCTCTCTCTCTCTCTCTCTCTCTCTCTCTCTCTCTCTCTCTCTCTCTCTCTCTCTTTTTCTGTCTTTCTTTCTTTCTTTCTCTGTCTCTCTCTATCCATCTATCTATCTCCCTTATCTATATATTTTGAAAACATCTGGTTCCCAAGTAACCAAGATTTACCATAAAATTCCCACACATCTCAGTTCTCTCTACCAAAGAATTATTTCAGATGATGCTTTTTCACCTTTCCCTGTGCAGGTTGCCATGGCAATGTTTAACTACATGACCACAGATTACAGCAAGGTAGAGATGAAGCATGTATACGAGGTGGAGGTGTCAGGTTAGTAAAGACTAAAGTTAAGATGAGATAAGATAAGATATACTTTTGTTGTCCATCCGAGGTTGTGGTTGTAGTTGAGTTGGTTTAACGTCCAACTTAAGCACTATATAGGCTATATTGTGGACAGGCCCTAAGACTGACGTCTGACAATTTTATGTGCTGCCACATATGAGACAGGGCAAGGATACCATGACTCCTGTCTCGAACCACGGACATCTTGGTCAGAAACCGATGTTCTACCCCAGTGCTACAGCACGCCACAATGTATAGATTCAAAAACAAGGCTTATTACTCCATTATGTACTGAACAGATAGCTATTATGTTACTGATGATTAAGCGGTTGATTTTTTACTTTTTGTTATAATACACACCCAGGAATTGAGAAAAAAACAACCAATTTCGCCTAGTGTCTTAAATCCAGAAACTCTGTCGGTTCCTTGCTTTTCCCTGGTAGCTACTAAAATATTTTGTCTTTTTGAAGTAAAATTCCTTGAGCAAGTATATGTCATATTTAGATTCATCTTGTGTGATCTCTAGCATATTTATGTGCATGTTTAAAGTGTTCAGAATGTTATCTTTAAGTTCCTTTTTTAATCATTTTTCTAGACTAAAGTTAAGATGAGATGATGTAAGATATACTTCTATTGTCCATCCAAGGTTGTAGTTGTAGTTACGTTGGTTTAACGTCCAACTTAAGCATTATACAGGCTATATTGTGGACAGACCCCAAGACTGACGTCTGATAATCTTATGTGCTGCCATACACGAGACAGAGATGTGACCGGCTGAGACAGGAGTCATGGTATCCCCACCCTGTCTCGTGTGTGGCAGCACATAAAATTGTCAGACGTCCGTCTTGGGGCCCGTCCACGAGATAGCCATAAGTTGCTGATGTTGGACGTTAAAACCAAGCAACCAACCAACACGAGACAGAGCGGCGATACCATGCCTCTTTTCTGAGCCAGTCACATTAAACTGACACCGGCGCTAACCACAGACTTTCTGCGTCAGAAGATGGTGTTCTACCCCAGTGCTACTTCCAATGCATTTCAATAAAATATAATTATGTACTGAAAGCATTTTTTCTATATCTATGTTTATATCACATTAATTTTTGTATTGAAATGTGGGCTCCAGAGAGACCTCACAATAAATAGATTGGGCTTTAAAAACAAGGCTTAGTACTCTATCTTGTACTGAGTAGAGAAGATATTAAGTTGTTGATGATTAAGCAGTTGGTTGATTGATTGGTTCATCACAAAATCAGTAAATTTGCAGTTCAGAGTTTGATAAGAAAAGAGAAGTGTTTTTTTAAAATCAGGACACGATTAGAAATGGATCAGTAAAATAATATCCCCTTTTCAAAATCAGCTCAGGGCAGAAGAATCGGAATTTCTCATTTTAACTTTCTCTTATTTTACTGAAGTCTTTGTCGTTGTATGAACTTTTTAGAATGTTTAAAATGGCAATATTAATATATTTTTTAACACAATTTTAAAAATTGTCACTTTTTGTTATAATACACACCCAGGAATTGAGAAAAAATAACTTATTTTGCCTTATGTCTTAAATTGAGAAACTCTGTCAGCTTCTTTCTTTTCGCTGGCAGCTACTAAAATATTCTCCACTTTTTGAAGTAAATTTCCTAAAGCAAGCATGTACCATATCTAGATTTGTTATGTATAATCTCTAGCAGCGCATATTCGTGCATATGTTCAAAATGTTCAGAATTTTATCGTTAAGTTCTATTTTTAATCATTTTTCTTCTTGTTTGTTTTGTCCATACAGGTGAAGATCTGCTCTCACTTCTGTATCAATTCTTGGATGAATTTTTGTTTATCTTCTCAGCTGAGCCTTTCTATATTCCACGGGTGAGATGTTTTAGTTTAAATATATTAATAATAATGAAGATCATTTTTAAGCGCTTTATCCCAGCATAGCCGGCTCAAAGCGCTTTACATATTTTCAGATGCACCTCTCTTAGCTTAGAGATAATGATGGTAGGAAAGAAAAGAATGGAAAGATAGCACTAGGAGAGGGAAGCAGCTCAGCAGTTAGAGAGAGAAGGGTTCTAATCAGAGGTCTTTGGTTTGATTCTTCAAGCCAACTTGTTTTTAACAACAGTACTTCTGTGAGTTATGCCCTACTTAAGTTGGCAAAGTCAGTATTTCCCAAATTGTGTTTGCCATTTTATAGCTATATATTCTGCATAGGTCCAATTGTTTTAGGCCACAGATCATAAAAAATTACCTTGAAGAAGGTACTATGTCACAAATTATGGATTATTTTTTTCAATAAACTACTATTCTATACGAAATTTACTCTCTATGAAATTTTAACACTGCATGTGTATTATAATTATCTCTCACTTCTTTCCCTTGAACTCAATGTCTAGGAGGGTACGTGGTAGAGCCTACTTTTCCAGATAAGGAGGTCTGTGGTTCGAACCCCACAACTGGTCAAAAATTAATTTATCTGATTTCATCCCCTGCTGTTTGGATCGTTGAAAATATAATGTGACCAGCTGATAAAGAAGTCCAGGTCTCCCTGCTCTGTTTCGTGTGTGGCAGCACATAAAGTTGTGGGGCTATATAGTACTAACATTGGACGTTAAGTAACCCACTCAACTCAGTGTCCACCTTAAAGTGCCTTCGTACCTTTTGTAAGGGACCTTCTTAAATAGCGTTCAACAATGGGTAAAATTGCGACCCTGTTTTACACATGTTATTGACAATTTGAATTTCTCTTCTGTTGGCAGGTTGTACAGATAACAGAGTTTGACACTGAAAACTTCAAGATCAAAGCTAAAGGGTGAGGGGGATGAGAGTCTGTGTTATAATCTATAATTATACAAATCTGTTTTCTCAATTGGTTCTAATGGCATTTTAATTATATTCCACAAAGAGTCTTTTGTCTTTATGCTGTTAATACTGGTCTTAATTTAGGCTAATTGGTGTTTTAGATTTTACCTGTTTGTTTTTAGACCTGTCAGATTTTGGGCTTGATAGTGGTTGTTTTTTTTTTTTTACTTGTTTTTTTTTAAATACTGGTCTGATTTTGTGATTATATATGCTTCAGTGTTTTTCGTTTTGTTTTTTTGTTAATGTTTGATTTAGACTTTTCCTTTTTTTCTTGTGCTGTTCTAATTATGAGCTTACTGCGAATGTTTTATTTCTCTTATTGTAACTAATCTTTAGACATTTTTTTCAAACCTGCCCTCAGATTTGGTGAGCCTTTTGACATCAGCAAACACCCACAGGTGAGAGGGTGGGATTTGGAAAAAAAAATACAGTCTGATTTTACTGCTGACATTTGTATCTACAAAAATAGTTATTAATAGTATCAATAGCAAGGAGAAAACAAAACGTAAAGAGGTACCAGTTCAAGCCGATGATCAATAAAATTTATAATATCTCAACAACTAATAATATCCTCTATAGAGGGAGGGAGAGAATTCTCTCCCTCTCTCCGGGTTTAACGTCTCCTTGGTTCCCCTGGGGGATCCTATACGACGCAACTAATAATGTCTTCATATGTCTGTTTTTATCTCTTCCAACCTGAAGGGCACTGAAGTGAAGGCCATCACGTACTCCAACATGCAGGTCCACGCGGATAAAGAGATGCATGACGTGTTTGTCATCATTGACATTTGACACCTTATGTCGTCTCTAGATCTGTCTTTCAACTGTTTGATTGGCTACAGGGATGGGTGTGTTACCAAGGCCTCTTTAAGAATAGTCTATAAATCTCCCAACTGATCAAAGAGATTTTTTCTTTTTTTGTTTTTGTTTTGCATAATAAGTGTACCAGTGATCTATTTTTATTAATTTGTTAGTGTAGTTATACTTTTTGTTTACCCTATTGTGCTACAGAAATAAAAGGAAACTGTTCTAAGTGTGCCTGGTTAATAATCTAATGATAAAGCTCACTTTGATTCTCCATGCAAAATGTTTTGCTACTTTACTGAATTGGCCTGTTGTTTTTGAGAAGACTAGGTGTGTACGGCTTTGTGTATGGTTAGTGTGTCTGCTAGTCTACTTGACTTGATGAAATTCCGTGATATCAGAATAAACTCGCATCTTTGATTGTCTTTTTATTTAAGTGTGTGTGGGATAAAAATGTATGGAAGTGCTTATCTTTTGTGTGGAAAATGGTTTATTTTTTTAAATTTTTGTTAAGTGCGGTGGGACAATGTAGTCTATGAAATTCTTGAATACTTGGTGTGTTGGTATCATGTGTAATCATTATTGGCCCCAACGCAATCTATTCAATAGCTAAAAACAAATTTTTTTTTTTAAAGAAAAAATAATTTTGTTCAAAACTTTATTCTCTGTAAGAATCACACAATCTAATTGAACCAATTTTATCGCTAGTTAAAATTTTAACAAAACAGATTTTTTTTTTTAAAGCAGTTCCAACTTTTAAATTCATGCCTGCGAAAGTAATAAAATATGGCTTATGATAGTACTTACTTTGGGTAGCAAACTAATGTAAGAGATAGAGCATTGGTATCCCAATTAGAAGGCTAGTGGTTCAAAATCCACAGATCGGACAAACAGTTTTGTTCCCGTCTGGTTGGTTGGTGTTAGTATAATGTGATCGGCCAAGACAGTACTCCTCATGTCCCGGCACTGTCTCTGTGTGGAAACAAAATAAACTTATCAGACATTAGTATTGGATTCTGTCCACAATACAGCCTTATTGATGATGTCAAATAAAAAAAAAACAACATTTCAACGTCAGTACATTTTAATAATACTATTTTTCTAATGTCTATGAGAGGTGTTTGTGCTGGCTGGCTTTGGATTGATGATACCGGATTGGTTAAATACATGTGGTTGGTGTGTAAATGTGCATGGGTGTATACTTCAATTTTGTTTTTTAATGTTTGTTTGTTTGTATGATGTCAAATAAGAAGCGCCTTGTATGTTCGAATTTTATTTTAACATGCATATGAATTTAAATGGAGACCTCATAGTTGGAGCTGCTTGGGATTGAATTAAAACTTTAAATTTAGAGGATTCGAAGTACAGAAAGGGGACATACCTGAACCACAAAATAGTAAAAGATATGGACAGCTGCTTACTTTATTAAAAATTTTCATTTGTGGAGTTCCCTGTTGCTTTCTGTCAACTAAATTTTTTCTTAAAAAAAAAATGGTTTGGGCAACAATAAGCATTGAGTGCTTCTTGGCAGATAGTACTTTTGTAAAGCCTTTTGTTGGTTCTAATTTCGAATTAAGAGAACCAAACCAGAAAGACTTTGAATTATGAGTCACTTTGCTGATGAACTTTGTTAATAATATAACGTCCTGCCACATTTCCTTCATGTTTCATTAATGTTTTACATCATGGATTTGTTAAATTGTCAATCCTCTAAGTTCCTTGTGAAAAAGTATGCATTGTTTTTAACTATTGTTTCAAATTTTTATGGCGAATAAAATGAACATGTGAAAAGCACAGAATTATTCTGATTATTTTGGCCTCCTGTTTTGGTTTGTCCTCTTTTTGTTTTTCAAGTATTTCTGGTGTTTTGTTTTGTTTTTTTGTTAAGTATTTTAAAATGTCCATGATTGTGACCTCCTATTTTTAGCCCTTTTTAAAAAATATTTATAGTTATTATTATTATAGTACTAAACTGTAGCCTGTATTCATAGTTATTATTATTATAATACTAAACTGTAGCCTGTATTCATCAACAAACTTTGTTTGACTAAATACTGTGTTTGTGTCCTCTGCAATCATACCAGAAAATATGAGACTATCAACTTTGATTTTTTAATTTCCAGGAAAGTTTATATTTTGGTTGGTGTTTCGTACATGTACAAAATAAATGGTACATGTGACGTAACATACGAAATTGAAGAGAAAAAGAAAAAAAAACGCGATTAAAAGAAAGATTTGTGTCTTTATATCTTACCCTTTCAAATCCCGGCCTCAGGGTTTTTATTATTTTTAGTTTTAGAGAGCCAAATTTATCACCTTGCTTCGGGCATGGGTCCTTGCCCCATGGTATCGCCAACACACATACAGTTTATCATGGGGTGAAATCTCAGGCCACAAACCCCAAGCATTGGCAAGAAGCCAGGAGTCAACGTCCATGTGGGCTATAGTATTAGTTGGCATATGGATAAAAAGAGAACTACATACACAAAGTAGATTACATTACAAACACACATCTCAAAAAAAAGATTCATCAAGTAATTTTATATGAGTATGACTGTTTTAATCTTTCTCTTCGTATGGACGTTCTGGTAAATGTACATTAATATGGAATAAAATTTCGCAAAATGTTTTTCGAGTGGTAGAGCGTCGGATTCCAGATCGGGAGGTCCGCGGTTCCAATCCTACGATCGGTAAATTTATTGGTCAGACTTCGTCCCCTGTTAAGGTCGGTGTCAGTATAATGTGACCGGCTGAGACAGGAGTCATGGTATCCTCGTCCTGTCTTGTGTGTGGCAGCACCTTAAATTGTCAGACTCAGTCTTGGGGCCGTTCCACAATATAGCCTATGTAGTGCTGACGCTGTACGTCAAACCAACTCAACTTAACTCGACTTTGTTGAAGGACATATGAGTTATTTAATAACCAAAAACGTCATAGTAACATAATTAATATTGTTATTTAATTGTTTTTAAAATGTCTCCGTTTGAGTACTTAATGTTCTCCTTTTAAAATTTTAAACTGTGTGAACTGCACCGTTCAGCATTACTTAATCCTCTCTATCGGTGAGCTTTGTTTGTCTATTTTTTTTTTTTTTATTAAGGTCCCACTTCAGACTATATTAATTATTATGAACAGGCCCAAAAACTGACGTCTGATAATTTTACGAGACAGGGCGGGAATACTTGGACGCATGTCACATCAAACTAGTACTGTTGTAGGGGACCGGGACGAAATCAAGCAAATAAATTTTGACCGATTGTGGGGTTCGAACTGCGGACCTCCCAATCTAGAAACTAATGCTGGTTGGTAGAGCCTAAATTAAGTTTAACCGCGTTCCATAATTTTTAGTAAACTAATTGCTTTGAGCAAATCTCAGTTAATGTTTTCAATAGATTACAATAATTTATTATAGGACAACCATAATAGAGTTTTTTTTAAACTGAAAACGGATTTGAAGTATTATCAAAGTTCAATGGTACGTGGTATAAAAAATCAACAATTATATTTTTTAAAACCTATTTCTTGTATAATATGTCAGTTGGAATCTTGGTAGAGAAATAAAAACTTCGCAAGGGTCGCAAAAATTACTCTCAAACTCACATTGCATTGCACGCAAACACTTCTCATCAATTGTCATATGCCCATTTCATTCATTAGTTCTGCGTTTTGGCAAATGTACATAGACATAATTATAACAGGGTTAAATCTTTATGTTTTAAAATTATAGTAACGCAGCCAAATACATAGTTATGGTTATTATTTGTTTAAGATGTAGTCATACGCCTGTTTAATTCTTTCTTTGTGCATTTCAGTTAATATACATGTACTTAGGTATCACTTTGAGAATATCTCAATGTGATAGAATAACTGAGATACAGCCTCTATTGAATATTGTATTAAAAGATTTACAGTACATCATGTCTGGTTTACAGTTTTAGTTAAAAAAAAAACAATTTTGTGTGTGTGTGTCTGTGTGTGTGTATGGTGGGTGGAGGGGTTTCTAGGTTATATCTTGTAAATACTTTTAGTGACCATTTTAGTAACGAGAATATCACAAAATTTTCAAGCAGTAATAATAATAATTATAATTATAGTTTCATATTGAAAGCGCATAAACATCTGGTTAAAAATTCTCATACACTTTCTCGTTCATGATCCAATCTTTCGTATCGCATTTTTGTAAATGCGAAAATGACATGCATCACTTTGAGCAATTATAAAGATTATATATAAAAAAAAGCAATAGAGATACAGTCTCCAATCAAATGTGCATTATAAAAATTACAATACATGTCTGAAAGTAGATTTTGTTTGATCGCATCGTATAAGTATCTTGTCAAATCATTCATTAAACGCCCTAGTTACAAAAATGCCACGAAGTTTACAAACAATAATAATGTACGTTTTAAATCGGAAGCGTTCTACAGACACATCTGGTTTAAAAAATTTCTTATACTTTGTACTGTTCATGATACAATAATTTCGTAACGAACTTAACATGTAACACTATCAGCAGCTCTCAATAATAATTATTAAACAACAATCGAACTTGCATATAGGCTATATATACCTGGCGCACAAGTAAATTTTGTTTGGTCTCATCCTATATATTCTCAAATCATTCATTGGACGTCTTAGTTACAAGAACATCAGAACGTTTACAAACACAAAAATAATGTAAAAGTTTAAACACATCTGGTCAAAATTAGCCATTACTCTCCTTGTACCTGATTCATTTGGTAGCGCGTCTTGGTGAATTAACATAATTATGTACCACTTTGAGCAAATCTCAGTGTTATAAACCAATGATGACACAGTCTGAAACTGAAAGAGCAATAGAAAAGTTACAGTAAAGCTGAAAGAACAATACAAAATATAAAGTACAACCTGAAAGAGCAATACAAAAGTTACAGTACAAACTGAAAGAGCAATACAAAAATTACAGTACAAACTGAAAGAGCAATACAAAAGTTACAGTATAAACTTCAAAAGCAATTACAGTATAAACTAAAAGCAATAGAAAATTTACAGTACAAACAGAAAGAGCAATTACAGTATAAACTAAGAGCAATAGAAAATTTACAGTACAAACTGAAAGAGCAATTACAGTATAAACTAAAAGCAATAGAAAATTTACAGTACAAACTTCAAAAGCAATTACACCATAAACTAAAAGCAATAGAAAATTTACAGTACAAACTGAAAGAGCAATTACAGTATAAACTAAAAGCAATAGAAAATGTACAATACAAACTTCAAAAGCAATTACAGTATAAACTAAAAGCAATAGAAAATTTACAGTACAAACGGAAAGAGCAATACAAAGTTTTCAGTACATAATTATAATTATGCCTGATCCAAAAAAACAATAAAAAAAACAACAGTTAAATTCTCCTCCTTAATCCTGTGAAATATTCCACTGACCATCTTGGCATTATTAATGATATCTCAAAGTTTTTAAAGAAGTACATAATTATAAATATGCCTGATCCAAAAACAATTTTTTCATTAAGGTCTTCTCCTTGATCCTGTCGAATCTTCCACTGATCGTCTAGGCATTATTAATGATATTATCTCAAAGTTTTTAAAGAGCACGACATAAAATTACTGTACATATATTATGTAACATTGGTGAATAGTGCATGGTAACCAAAATTAATTATCCTTACATTAATTTTGTTCTCCCGCACTATGTCAATATCTTTTTTTTTTTTTTTTGAGCGTCTTGCTAACAGAAGAAACATAGATTTAAAATAAAATAACATTCAAGGTACAGATGTAGGACAAGCATAATATTATAATAGTTAAAAGTTTCTCATTCCCTTTCATTTAGCTAATATAGATTATATAGTTCACAGTGGCGTGTAGTGAGCTTAAATTCCATCTGTGGGGGAGTTCTGTAATAGCAAGTTTCTCTTCCAACTTCAAAAACGCAAAAGGGCGCTTCTTGATGTAACTGAAAGAGTTCATCATTAAATGACTTCTGAAACTAACTAGAGAATTAATTCAAAAGTAAAAATTAATCGTTGGGAAATAACTAGTGACATTGAAAACAAGGCTATCCAATTGAAAAAAACGGAGAAACAACAGCGTAGAAGTGTGGTAACGGAGCAAAATGTATTTAGCTCTAGCGAGGCATTTGATTCCCCACTATCTTATGGTACCAGTAAAGTACTAAGAACGAATTGGAGCGTCTGGGTGTAAAGTGGGACAGTGTCCCACTTTCCATTTCGACCTCCGTAGGTTGAGCAACCGAGCGGAACTTAAAGTGACTATTATTACTGTAAACATTGTGTAGTACTAGTAGATTTTTTTCCTCTCCCCCTTTTCCATTTTTTACGAGTGCAATGAAATCAAACGTTAATAAAGGAACCGCCACTTAGAGTTCATTAAGCCTCTCTATGAGATGATATATCTCTATATGGTGTGAAAGTCCTTCGGAAAATCCCAGCTCTTTGGTACAGTATAATTGTAAAATATAATGCTATACTTATAAGTGATTGCTTTCTTTGCAATAAATAATTTATATTTCTGCTCTAAAAATTACATGCATTTTATGATATAAAAAAGAAAGGCAACAAGAATAAAACCAAGAACAACAACAACAAAATTTAAAAATATGCAAAATGCACACAACATAGACATTTATAAATATAAAAAAAATGCACGACATAACCTAGAATAAACAATGATGTAGATTCTTTCATCAATATCGCATGTTTGGTTAAATCTTTAGACTGAAGTTTTACAAATAATGATTATAGAGTTATCCAATTCAGAGCAAAAAAAAAACAACAACAACATTTACAAAAATAAAAAATATATATCTAATGTTCACTAGAAGTTAAGACGAGACCCACATGAAGGTAGATAATTAAATATCATTTGTCACCATGGAGACGTCTCCATCTTGAAGGTTGATGAGTGAAGTCATACAGCACCATCAAAACGAACACAAGGTGAAGGTCAGTAATTGTGAGTTATAATAATGTCACTATTAAAACAAATCCAAGGTGAAGGTAAGTAATAAGAAGTTATATGTCACTATAACAGCAAAGCCAAGGTGAAAGTCAGTAATGAACGTCATACGCCCTTGTTAGAGACATCTTGAAAGTGAATAATCATTTTGCGTTGCCAGGGAGACGAATCCAAGCCAAGGTGAAGGTCAGTAATCGAACGTCAAACGTCACCATGGTGACGGCCCCCAAGGTGAAGGTCGTCATTTTACATCACCGTGGACACGACTCCAAGGTGAAGGTCACTCGGCCAGAGAGTCAAAGTACTCAGGGGTGCTTGCGTTTCTTCCAGGCGTTCTTCCAGATGTTGCTGAAGCAGACGGTGGAGTGGAACCGGTAGTAGATTCCCAGGGGGACACTGATGTGGGTAAAGATGGCCCACGCCTCCGGCCCGTAGAACTCGACCTGAGGAAAACACCGACAAAGACGGGGCAATTATAATGAGGGAACCTAGTGGGCTTTTCCGAATAGTGGGCTTTCAAAATGCATGTCTTTGTAATGCAATAGGCCGTGGGCTTTAAAAACAATAGACTATAGTGATTTGTTTAAATGGTTAGCTTTCCAATCCGAAACGTCATCTTTCAAAAAACAGAAAGCTTTCCAAAATATTTGGGTTTCTAAACAGTGTGCTTTTTTATAGAGTTTTTTTTAAATTATACAATAGATGATTTAGCTATGTTATCAAAACGCGTTTTACACATCAAGGGACTACAAAAAGGAGCAATATAACACCAAGATTTCTATTTAGGGTGGTATATCAGACTAAAATGAACTTCAATATAAGTGACACTATTGACAATCGGAACAGTGTTGGATCTAAGCAAGAGTTGTCTTACTTAAGCTCAAGTATTTTTAATTTAAAAAAGAAAGAACAATATAACTTTGGATCGCACAGATGCAAGAGCTAAATTCAATATGGATTTTATTGAATAACTACAAGATTCCTGGAATAAGTTTCAGTATACCTGATATGTATTAGGCCATTTTTGTTTTGCCAAATCGTTAGTGCATGATTAAAGAGGTATTTCTTTTAATAGCTCTGAGTTTAGTTTGTGGAGTTTTTATTTTTACATACCAAGTTCAAAATTAGGCATTGTCAAAGTGGATTTATGAATAAATACGGAAATCTAGAAGAGAGAGGGAAATAGACATACAGATAGATAGACATACATAAAAAGACTGCCAAACAGACATATAGACATACATACAAAGATCGCCTACCTGTATGGGGTTGTGGTGAGGTGTCTGGGTCTCAAACGTGTTGACGGCCCACATAGCAAAGTTTGAGATTAGCAAGAATGTGATGAACTCCCGGCCTGGCTTCTTCCTCACCTGAGCAGATACACATAATATACACATAAACATGATTTTAATGTGTCAATTGTGAACAAGAAAACACGCAAGTTAAACCTACATTTGAGGCAACCAAGGTGAAGTAGGTTTAAGTCGCTAAAATATGTTTTGAGCTAGAAGCCTATAAACATTATTTGAAAAGCACCACGTATTTGCCTTTTTCATTTTCAAGTTAAGTTTTGT
The DNA here is from genome assembly GCA_003991915.1 of Elysia chlorotica. NCBI lineage: Eukaryota > Metazoa > Mollusca > Gastropoda > Plakobranchidae > Elysia > Elysia chlorotica. The sequence continues at coordinate 22,073 of RQTK01001781.1, forward strand.
ATCTCTGGCTGTGGAAATGATAGAGTTATATTTTTTAGTCTCTTACAGAGCATTTGATGCTTTTTACCACACTGTGAATAAGTCAAAAAGTCAAATATCCGAATATGTGCCTGCTTCACCTTGGTTGCTTCACAAAATTATGGACAATAAAATTATGGAGAAGCAGAAACATAGCGCGAGGACTAATGTCAGTACATTTGGCAAAAATCTGATGAAAAGAATGAGAGTCGATTGTACAGTATAGAGAGGGCAGCTAAACGCAGCGTTAATTATAAACTTTGAGACGAAAAATACAGTAGAATTAGCCAATTACACTAAAAATCTAACGCCTCGCTGCACATTTTTTACAAGCACAAAAATGCTAGTGTGGTTTCAGCGAACATTGAGGTAATGACAAAGTCATGTGTTCGTCAAATAATGGCACAGGAAGGGTTAGATAACTATCGACGCGAAGGAATAAAACTTGCATAAAGCATGAACACTAAAATTTTTGTTGAATTCGTGTGACATTAAGAACTTTTTATTCAAGAAATATAAACACTAGAAGCTGCACAGCTACGGACGCAAATTGTTCTAGTTCTAGGCCGGTTGATTTCGCTTCCTACTGGTTAAGTCGGTATCAGTTTAATGTGACCAGCTGAGACAGGAGTCATGGTATCTCCGCCTTGTCTCGTGTGTGGCACCACATAAAATTGTGAAACGTCAGTTTTGGAATCTGTCCACAATATAGCCTACATAGTGCTGATGTTGGACGTTAGACCAACTCATATACAACTACATCTTGACTAAAGGGGTAGATCTGAGCAATCCATCATCTATTCGAATACAAAGTTTGATAGTTATTTCCATTTTGGAATGGCCAGGTCTTCTATTCATTTTACGTCTCAGGTTTCAAAGAGCATCCTTTAGGCCCCCTTTACATTAACAGTTAATTCATCGACAAAGTTTCAGTTGAACTGCCAGGCCTTCGATCTGTGTCATGTTAAACCAACTCAAATCTTTTTCTTGACGTGAATATTAGAGTCTATTATTATGTGTGTCACCTGTTTATCCGTGGCTGCGAACATCCGGTCCCCTGCCAACATAAAGATGGTTTGAACTGTGGCTTGGAGTAACATGCTCACGTTGGACACTATGGTTAAAATAGACATGGTGCTGGCTTCGGCTAGGATGGATGCTATCAGACTGGGGGGAGAGAGAAAGAGAATGAGAAAGATAGAGAGATATACGTATAGAGAGATAGGGATAGAGATAAAGACACATAGAGCGTGTGAGACACATGGCGAGAGAGAAAGAGAACAAAAAAAAGAGATAGGGAGAGAGAGAGAGAGAGAGAGAGAGAGAGAGAGAGAGAGAGTGAGTGAGATAGAGACACAGAGCAGGAAAGAAAGAGAACAGAAAGAAAGAGAGAGAGATACAGAGAGAGAGAGAGAGAGAGAGACAGGGAGAGAGAGAGAGAGAAAAGGCGAGATAGATAAAGAGAGGTAATTGGGAAAGAGAAAGGAATGACATGCTCAAGTTGGACACGATGGTTAATATAGACATGGATGGAAGTAATGAAACTGCGTGTATGTATGCGGGGAGGGGGGGTGGAGGGTTTTGATGGGGTCTAAATCGAACATCAAATGGAAAAAAAAGTAAGATAGAGAAATTGAGAGACAGGGTCAGTTGGATATAGATGCATGGATTTTGATTGACAGAAAAAACACCCGGAAAGAACCTTTTAATTACTTGTACGTGGATCAAAGTCGCCCTTAGTATACATCAATCATTAGTCTTCTCAATGTAAGCACAAACACGCTTTGCAATACAAAATCTGCACCGTGCAATAAGATGCTTTGACAAACTAACCATGATATCTAATCATGTACTAGCTAAGAAGTTAGTTGAGAACTATAGACTTTACAAGAAAACAATGTATCTCATTTACACGTATTAAGCCTATCAACAAAGAAGATTTGCACCGACCGAGTGTAAATTATTATGAAACTCTTGGTTTACCCAGTACCTGAATATGATGAAAACTTTGGGTTTACCCAGTACCTGAATATGATGAAGACAAGCAGGCCTGTGTAGGAGATGAGGATGAGGATGTCTTCCAGGCCGGCCTCCTGCTGGTTGTGGAAGCTCAAGGTTTTCATCCTCATCGCCGCCAGTAGCAGTGCCAGCAGGGTCACCGTGTAGATGAACGTGCCAGACATGTGGGTCATGATGATGGCTGAGTCCTGGAGACGGGGGGGGGGGATACAGAGCACAATATATGGATACTAGTAGTGTTTTCTAGTGTTTTTTAATGGAGTTACCACCTAGACCCCTATAGCACCTAGTTTTTCTAGTAGTGTTTTCGAATGCATTCACCACCTAAACCCCCTACAGCACCAATTGACTGTGGTCGGTAAACCTATGTAATTTTTATAAATAAAATGGACGGCATCACCTCCATATCCTTCTGGTTGTAGAATTTTTCATGTAGAAGACAATGGTGGAGATGATGGTGCATTGGAACTCAATCATGTAGACGAGCTTAGACCCCCTAAGGTTAGTCTACACTATCGAAAAATGTCTCGTAGACTAGTATATGAACTTAAATAAAACAATATTATTAAATTATTAAATTTTGTTAACTCTTAACAAATACTATTGATGGTCTAACCTCCATCTCCTTCTGGTTCCGCAACATGTAAAACGCAATGATGGAGATGATGGTGCCAACCATGAGTAGGATGCCCAGGAACAGCCCTCGGCTGGAGCTCGTACAGTCCACGCTCATCCTTTGGGCACGCTGCTCATCCTCGTCCAGATTGCCGTCGTCGCTGTTCAATTCTAGCTGGGAGCGGGTCGGGCGCCTGGGCCGTTTGCCAACGTTTGTCCACATGATGTATAAGATGCCTGGGAGTGTATATATGACATTAATATATTATAAATTCCCAAAAAGAAAGCACTATGTAAGCTATATTGTGGAGGGGCCCCAAGACTGAAGTCTGACAATTTTATCTCCTGCCACATGCGAAACAGGGCGGGGATACCATGACTCCTGTCTCAGACAGCCACATTAAAATAACACCGACCCAACCAGTAATGGGCGAAATCGCCAGGGCTCGAATTACAGATATTTGCGTCGGAAGCCAATGTTCTACCCCAGGGCCATATGCCACCGCGCCACCCAGTTGATGGTGTACTTTCGAATATGAAAACTAACATTTACATTAGTGAGACAGCGACGTAATTCAATTAAGGCATACCTGCACACATTAGACTGTACTCAATGGTACACGGGTAGAGGTACGGTCCAGCCGATTCTACTGCATTGGTCATCATGTCAGTCCAACGACAGTCGTTCTTGGGAGCCATGGACATATTGCGAAAGTTGCGGACAGTGACTGATGTTGGAGTTAAAAGATACTGTTGTAGAGTTTATCAACTTTAAGAGAAATTCTAATTTTATAGCTGTGAATGTTCATAATGTGTTTCTTAATTCGCAAATAAAAAGTAAAAAAAGAACATTAAGCTTTAAAACGCGGTGTATCCTTTAGCAATATACATATCTACTTACACACAACGTTGTTTACTCAATGTCAATATTTGTTTTTTTACAAGTCGTTGCCTAAACGACTTTTAAACGACTGTGTACTGGGATAAACAAAATAGTTGATTGGTTTAACTCTTTATTACTTTAAATGAAAAGCAAATATAGTTTAAATTTATCACCATCAGTTCCAAGAGAAGTTATACATTTGTTTATAAGAATAGGAAGAAAAAGGATTAGAATAGGTAAAGTATTATTATGTGAATTATAAAATTAGATAGAGTAGTATTATGTAAAGTACTTGGCACCAAAACAAAAATGAAACTTTGGCTTTAATGACATAATATAAAATAGATAAAGAGGGGGGGGGGGCGTGCAATATGAAAAAAAAATTATCCACAACTAACAAAATGCAAGATAATTTACCTATGAGTTTACTTGCAAGCAATTTCCGACCCATATGATGTACGTCCGATACGTTGTTTAGTAGTACATCCTCAACGCCAGAATCATCATGATTGTAATCTGCCTGTGGAAAACTGTCATGACTCGACTCATGCTCAACGCCAACGTTTGCATGGGGCGCATGCGCGGTGACATGCGTGGAGTTGTGACTTCCGATAAAATGATGATGGTGATAGCTGCTGTTTCGGTTGCCATAGTGACCGTGGATGTCTGAGTGGTTAATGACGTGTAGGGTCTCCACAACGATAGCGCGGAACCAGACGCAGATGTTGGTGGAACACATATGGACCAGACCAAATCTGGCAAGCTTCTTGTAGCGGTGGATGCACATCTGGGTAAGTAATTAGAGACCGTACACAGGTCATTAACATTGGGAAAGGGAGGTGTTTGAAAGATGAGAATAAGATATGGTAAAACAAATTGTCAAAGAAAACAAAGCTCTTTGCGACAGAGTTTGATATATTATAATTTGTCCATACAGACGAATGCATTCGACAATATAGATGGCAGAATATGAATACAGTGTGCTAGGATACGTGAGGCCCTCTGCAGATTAAGATACGTTGAAAACTAGTTAAAATGACTTACTGGAAATAAATTATTGACTCATCTTGTAGTTTATAAAAGGTGAAGTAGAGCGTGTAGAATGTAAATATTACGAAAACTGACTCGATAGGGATACTGTTTCAGTTTGGATACTGACTTACCTTGCTGTACATGAAGACGTCGTAGAGATGGAGGAACATATAAACTCTAGGAATATTGACTCAATAGGGATAGTAAAGGATAAACTGACTCACTGATTTCACTGAGGATACTAACTTTTCTTGGAGTTCATGACAATAGGAACGCTTTGGATACTGATTTATTAAAAGTACTAATTCATTGGGGATGCTCTCCCACCTTGAAGTACAACCATGACTTTAGCTGGTTTAACGTCCAACGTCAGTACTATATAGGTTATATTGTGGACGGGCCCAAAAACTGACATCTGGCAATTTTATGTGCTGCCACACACGGCAGATTTATTTGTCCAATTTTCGTCCCCTGTTACCGGTTGGGTCGGTGTCAGTATAATGTGACTAGCTGAGACAGGAGTCATGGTATCCCCGCCCGATCTCGTGTGTGGCAGCACATAAAATTGCCAGATGTCAGTTTTTGGGCCCGTCCACAATATAACCTATATCCAATACAATCATGAAAATACAGCAGACCTGGAAGAGTGTGAATTCTGGGAATACTTACTCGACTTGGAATTCAAGAGAACGCGTCCAACATATACAGTTACTCAGGTCGCTTACACATAATAATTATTATTTGTCCAATTGAATTTCAAAATTTCTGAGGTGTATATATGGTGCACGGTAGTAAAGTCGGCTGGTAACGTTACACTATTGCCTCCTACTAGGGATATTGAGTTACTATGTAAAGTGACTGTGGCTCACCTTTGAGTTCATGAGGATGAAGTAGAGCTGGAAGAGTATGAATACTGGGAGTACTTACTCGTCTTGGAATTTAAGATCACGTGAGTACTAGCGATACTTACTTACTACTCACTATAAAAAGTAACTGTGACCCACCTTTGAGTTCATGAAGGTGAAGAAAAGCTGGGAGAGTATGGATACTGTGAGTACTTACTCGTCTTGGAGTTTAAGAGAACGTGAGTACTTGATATACTGACTCACCATGAAAAGTGACTGTTACTCACCTTTGAGTTCATGAAAATGAAGTAGAGCTGGAAGAAGGTGAACATCAGGTGGATAAGCGGTTTAATCCACTGGACCGGTTCGCTACATTTCTCTCCAGACACAGACACGAAACTGCCAAAGTTAAGACCACTATGGATCATAGAGCCGATTCCAAAACCTGAGGAGAATGAAGGGGAGGAGGGGGGGGGAGAGAGAGGGAGGGAATGAAGTAGAGCTGGAAGAAGGTGAACATCAGGTGGATAAGCGGTTTAATCCACTGGACCGGTTCGCTACATTTCTCTCCAGACACAGACACGAAACTGCCAAAGTTAAGACCACTATGGATCATGGAGCCGATTCCAAAACCTGAGAAGAATGAAGGAGAGGAGGGGGGAGAGAGAGAGGGAGGGAGGGAGAGGCAGAGAAAGAGAGAGAGAGGGGAGGGAAAGAGTGAGAGAGAGAGGGGGGTCAGTGATCGAAAGGTTCTGATTAATAAAAATTATGTTGTTGTTTTTGTTAGAAATTATTATTATTCTTCACAGCTTGTGGATTATTTTTATATTAAAAAGTGTTTCCTTTTTCTCTAACTGTGAAATGCCTTCAGTTGATGTATATTAATTTTTTCGGAGATAAGTTCGGGTAATTTTTTCTTCATACAGATCCTCACTTTTAGAAACTGGAAAGCCTTTCTGCGAAAAAACACTAATCTATAATACAAGTAAAAGTAAATGTAAATCCTTTCGTCAATTTAGTGGCACTATGTGATGTTTCTTTTTTTTTTCCTTTTAGTTTAGCTTTGAACTAATAATAGAAAAAAATATCTAATTGGTAAGGCTACCTTGTTACACATCTAATATTCATGTATATTTTAAACAGATAGCAGCATTTCAAATTTTGTTCCACCATTAAATAGATTGAATAGCCGCATTTCAAATTTTGTTTCACCACTAAATGGATTGAATAGATCTTTATTAAACAAAAACATTTTTAATAATTATGCTAGTGTCGAAATGACTTACTTCTAAAATATATGCGATTTTGAGAGCCGGGTGGTGGTTTTATCTTATCATTATTAATGTAATTTTAATGTGTTTTGATATAATAAAAATATTTTTAAAAAAAACATCTCTGCCTTTTCTAAGATGGCTCTTTGCTTAAGGGTTACGATCAACAACCCCCCCCCCCCAAACCCACAAAACAAAATTAGTTATAATATGGTTGACTTAACCCGAAGATTGGGTCACATAAAAAAACCCACAACGTTCATATGTGTGTTTATTGTGGTCGAACATTAACATAGATAGATTTCTTGCGTAGAATGCACAACCATGACGTAGTTTACGTCTCGTTGCAAGCCTTCTTATTCTTATATTGTTACGACAAGACGTAGGATACGTCTTGTTTATGCATTCTACCCCTGTTGTTCAACACAGTAATTTTGTCTGACCTATTTTGGACTTCTTTGTAACCAAATCTTTCTCTCTACGGTTTACCATCCGTTAGATTCTCTAAGAAAATTCTATACACTGACAGTAATGAAATCAGGGACCTATTTCTCATTGTATGCACTTTTTTCTACTTGAGATATGTATCAAGTGCGTTCTGACATTCGTGAATTCCCAAAAATTACGCGTTATTTTTCTTGGCACCAACCCAAAAATCCGAAGTGACAACAGAAGGTCACAGTTTGATAGTTCTTCACATCATGGAAAGTCAGACACAGAATTGTGAAGAGTAAATTGGCTTATGCTGTAGAGCGGTTAGATAATGTCTCTGAATTATCCGAAAATTTGACGAAGACAGCACATAACATTGTCAGACCTTAGTCTTGGGGCCCGTCCACAATATAGCCTATATAGTGCTGATGTAGGACGTTA
>RQTK01001782.1:2014-21862 GCA_003991915.1 Elysia chlorotica
AGTATCGCACTGTCTGCTTGAGAACGCAGGCCACAGTAGACGGAGCCATCGTGAAGCGGTAATGATAAAAAATTATCAAGCAAAGCACCGACAGTTACAGCACTTGGGCCACACATGCTGTAACTGTCGGTGCTTTGCTTGATAATTTTTTATCATTACCGCTTCACGATGGCTCCGTCTACTGTGGCCTGCGTTCTCAAGCAGACAGTGCGATACTCGGCAGGTGTCCAAATATTTGGTCTGATATTTTTTTTAGAAACTCGTGGGATGTACGTCGTATTAAATTTAAATATTGTTAGCGTTTGCTTAGTAGGGACATAAAGATAGCTCAGTCTCCAGTGCTCGGGATTGAGGAGCAGGAGGTCCAAGGTTCAAAACTTTGGTGGTGCCTCTCTTTTTCCACCTACCCCCTTTTTCACCCATCTCTGTAGGAAACCTATGGGACAACATTTATTTGAAGATGGTATTTTTAGCATTATAAGACGCCAGATATCTCTAGCATAAGTGCTCTGGATTGACAAGTAGGAGGCCAAAGGTTCGATCCTCAGCTGATATTTCCGTTTCTGTATTGTAGAACTTTCAATTGGGGCTACAAGGGTTCTAAATGCTTTACCTTTCAGTCAAGAGAATGGAATATTGTTCCATGTAAACAGAATTCGAATTGAAACATACCACACCCACAGCTATTTAAAATTAAATAAGTTTAATCGTGATCACCTGCAAGAGAGAAAGTAATAACTGGTTTCTCCTTTTTTCCTCCCTCGTGATTAGTGATAAACAATTATTTAAAAGCATAAACAAACAAAATAGTGGAATCAACCATCTTTTCAGCGCAATAGAAATATATAGTTTTATGAACTTATAACTAGAAATAATGAAAAAAATAATGGCAATAACAGCGCAAAGCTCAGAGCATCAGTTAAGCAGGTGAACAGTCCTACCGCACCCCATTTTTTCATACTCAGTCACCCGTGCCAGACCCAGACTGACCATATGGCCATTTGGCGGTCTTCAAAGCACTGCATGGGTTAATACTTAAGTTTACTCATTTCTAAGATCCTTTACCAAAAAGATGCTATTGGGATACTAGTGTTGTTTTTTTTGTTTTCATAATAATGGACACCTATTTTATTTTAACATGACATTGTTACATTTTTTAACCTGGAGGAAATCATAAATAAAAAATGCAGTATGATTAATAAAATGTTATGTGACATTATATATTTTCCCCTATTAGATCAAGTCATGGAGATTGCAAAGTGGCTGGCCTGTGTTTACAGAAGTCTGGATGACTTTGAAGAGAATGCACATGTCATTGAGGCTTTGAATAAAATGAGGTGACAAAAAGTTCATTGCTTCTAATTTTAGAGTATGTGTTTTCATTAATTGGAATTGACTACATCTAGAGATTTTAGCTGTGATCACGGTGCCAAAAGGATAGGATGGCAATGTGAAACAGAGAGCTTTCTGTATGAATGTGAACGATTTTGAAACTTCCTGGACCTAAAGTTTAATTAAATGTTTTTTGTGGATCTGGCACCATCAGAAATATCCACGGTGATTTTATTATGTCAATTGATTTGCATGTGTATAATGTTTTTTTTATTGAAGAAACAAGATTCCTGTAATTGTACAATTCAGTCTCTTTATTTTTTAGCTGATGGTTGTAAATTGTCTCTCTATACTCTATACAAAATGAGGAAGATTGATACACATAGTTGTTTTTTCCCCCCAAAAAAACATGAATGTAGCATAAAGAGCAACCACCAGGAGTTAACCATACTTAATCTAATCAACCTTTAGTTGTATTTGATGCTACAGGTTGAAGATTTCTTTTAAATCTTATATCCTACAAAGAAAGGATTTTAATCAATGTACATCTCTTATGAACCAAAATGAGTAAAGACAAATGATTAAAGATGGACTGACCAAGTCGGGTTGATGAAAACATTAAGACAGCGAAGATTTAGTGAAAACATTGAGAGAGAGAGAGAGAGAGAGAGAGAGAGAGAGAGAGAGAGAGAGAGAGAGAGAGAGAGAGAGGAGAGAGAGAGAGGAAGAGAGAGAGAGAGAGAGAGAGAGAGAGAGGAGAGAGAGAGAGAGAGAGGGGGGGGAGAGAGAGAGGAAGGGAGGGAGGAAGGAAGGGGGGTAATGAAGGCCAAGGGAGAAATATAGAGAAAGAGAGTATTCAGTGAAAACATTAAGAGAGAGGATCTATTGTAGAACTTGAGCCTGAGGATCTGTTCAATGCAGAATGTACATGTAAAACAAACACCAAACGGAATTCTTTGCTCCCACTCAGGGTTATCCCTCTGGCAGACGGGACACTGGCCGCTCTATCCGATGTCACTGTGTTTCTGCTCACAGAGCAAGCTGGAACAGTCTCCAAACACAGTACTGCAAATGCAGTGAGAAGCAGAGGTAATTAGCTCCAACTTTTCCGTCCTCCTGATTTAATAAACTATTCGTAGAGTTCCTTCATATAGTTGCATCCATATAATGTTGATGACCACATTGAACGTGAATAGTGCATGTAGGTAGTGAATATGTTACTTGTATAGAATTTAGAACAAAGAAAAATCATTTAGTTTGGAAGGAAAAAATAAACAAATTGTCTCTAGAAATGCTTGTTTGGAGCTTAATTTTCCAAAATTTTCGGGGGGAGCATGCCCCCGGAACCCCCTAGTTTAGCTCCCGCTGCGGCGTTGAGACACCTTGATGTAAACTCACTGTATCTACTGAATGTCTAGCTAGGAGAGGCTGTTTTTGGACCACAGAAAAGCTAAAAATCGTTTTCGGAAGGGGGGCCCCTGTTACCCCCACAAGGGGCGCTGCCCCTTGACCCCACCGGGGCCTAAGGCGGCCCCTGGACCCCGGCCGCGTTACCTTTCCTCGGAAATGGCTTTGACCAATTCCCAGAGCAAGCTGGAACAGTCTCCAAACACAGTACTGCAAATGCAGTGAGAAGCAGAGGTAATTAGCTCCAACTTTTCCGTCCTCCTGATTTAATAAACATAGAAATTTTTTTATAGTTTATAAGGTTTTAAAATTGAAAAATAGTGCAAATATATATATTTTATAAAGCCCTGTTTTACTTGGATGTAAGATAACTCAACCTAAAACTTTATATTTTAACCAATGTCAATAAATATATTTTAAAAATATAAATCGTTGTCCAAAATTTAGACTTGCAGATTATGTAGATATGAAAAGTTTAGGTGAAATCAGTAACTTTCAAGTTGTTTGTAGATTTTAAATCAAGTGTGTTAGTTTTAGCCAAATCCGTCAAGCTTATAAAAAAAAAAACATTAATAAAAAAAAAGTAGTGTTTATAATCATCTCAATATCCTCCTCATTTTGTTAAACTTGAAGAGAATAATACTTATGATCAAATAGTTCTCATTATTTTAGGCTTAGTGAGGTAATGTTACTAATATTTTTGACAGCCTATCAGGATTCATCCTGTACAGCACCATATGTGAACTCTTATACAATTGAAAGGCAGTTGAAGGCGTTTCCAAAGAGATTGTGAAGTAAACATTTAGAAGGTTCACCACAAAAAAAAAAATTGTCAGATTTTCTGTTGTAGGAAAAGAAAAGTGAGACAAGTGAAAGCTTTTAGATAAAAATATGGTTTTAAACTAGAGAAGAAGTTTTAAAATTGATTTATCTGGATTTCTCATGTCAATTTTTTCTGTTTCAGAATTTAAAAAAAACTTCATTGTATAATTTCATTTTCTGATTTAGTTAATAGTTTTAATACAAGCCTGAGTTTTTCTCTCTGTGCCAGATTCTCTCAAAGAGCTGCAGAAGGATCTGAACTTGGTGCACGTGGCATTGACAAATACTCCAGATGCGGAGGTCAACTCCCAGGTGGTTAAGCTGCTGATGCGTACTGGAGCCGTGAAGCAGCTCACGCCACACGACCTGATCCACAGCCACATCATGCCGATCCTCACCACGGATGATTGGAAGGTAAACACAACAGAAACTTGAGCTGCTGAGATGTAGCGGTTTGGAGTATTTTGGATTTTAGTGGTGCCTTTAGAGTTAAAATTGATTCATCTTTCTGTTAACTCACAATGAATCGATGGATTTTCCGGTTTTACACAAAAATGAGGGGGTACTTTTTAGAAATAGGGCTCCTGGAAGAACTAGTAAAAAAAAATTGCCATGTAACCTAGCATTTTGAGCAGAATCACTTGGAAATTCATATTATCTTAATTTTCTTTTCATTTATTATGTTTTTTGTTTTTTTTTTATAGCAAAAAGCACACATTTCTCAACAGGAACCATAAGAAAGAAGCACAAAAATTATATACTTCCATTCATTCAAAGAAGAAGAAAAAATTCATTTTTTACAGAATATATTTATTCTCCATAAGTTATATCAATATTTTTGGAATCACAGAAAAGTCAATGTATTACAATATTGTACATTCAGTATGCCTAGCAAGGGCAAAAGTAACGGATATAAATTGCAAAAACGTACCCTAAAATAGAAAGCAAAGTACCTTTTATTACCCCTGTGCACTAATTGCAAAAAGAAAATGGGGAAATATTTTATTTTATTTAGATTTTATTAGTCCAGAGACTTGAGAACACCAGAAGTGATATCCAACTTGATTGTCTGAAGGGAGGGACTTGGGTTGGGGGACCAGCATCTTGAGTGGAAATGAGGCGGGCTACGCCATTGTGCATCACTGAATAAAAGATGTAAAAAAAAATATATATACGTATATATCATCCTGTCTTTACCTGAAATTAATGATCCTAGAAAGAAATTAAGTAAATTTATAGGAAGGATTCAAAGTATATCATCATTGGATTGGTGTGGTGAATCAGAGCTAGATCTAGATCTATACGGTGGATACAATTTTATGGAAACGTAGAATGAGATCTAGCTAGAGTCTAGGCCCTACACCTAGATCTAGGATACAATTCGTAAGATAGTAAATGTAGTTTACTTTCAGATATATCTATATAAAGATATATTTTTAAGATTGCGTTGTAAATTATCTAAATCTAAATGTCTACACAGCTTGTGGGGGGCGATCACTTTCAGATTCAACAGGCTCTTTGCCATCTTCTAGATCTGAGCCTAGATTTTCATTCAAATCAGGGATACAGTCTGACTCTTCTGAGTCAGATTGATCTTAAAGACATAGACCTCTGTGTCTTTCATATTGGCTGAAGCCATTTCAATAATATTTAAAACTGGAAAAAAATTTGATAGTGAAGAAAAAAAACATTAAAAGAAAAACAAAAGATGGCGGAAATGAATATAAACAAAGTAAATTTTGAATTGTGTAAATAGTCTTTTCTTTCATTATGATTCAGCGATTTTTTGCATAAATTAATATTTTTGTGCAACTAAATAACTATACTTTCGAATAAAAAACATCAAGAGGCAAATTGTTTTCCATTTCTATATCATTCAATGCCTGACTAATTATATACAAAGGCAGCACTGCAAGTTTAAAAAAAAAACTAAACCAGAACAAAAAGCAAGAAAGTTTTCTAATTGCCTTCATATTTTCCATCTACTGTACCCCCTTCCACCCATTAAAACAAAAACTATAAAATTATAGTGTGTAAATTTTAGAGTAGGAACCTTCATTGTAATTTTAGCACAATGCTTGTTCTACATATACATTTTCCTTTTATATAATTTGTTTATATTTATATAAATCTTTATAACCACGGCAAAAAATCTCCATTTTTTATAGACCAATAAAGTTTTATCTATCTGTCAGTCAAAGAGCAGAGAGATCATCATCAGCTACTTGATCTACATAAAAACTGAACTGGATCGACAAGCGTCTCTCATTGAGAAGTCTGAACTGAGGTCTGCTGTCCGCCTTGCCACAAACCATGGCATCCAATCGCCCCAAGAAAGCAGCATTCATTTCTCCACAGCTTTTGGCAACAAAATTAATTTGCCTAGCACTTTTCCAGGTGGGCATTTTTTTTAACTCATAAAGTGCGTGTGTGGTCAACCATAAGTGTTACCTGAGTGTGGGGGAATGTGGGGCTAGGTAGTACTGCGGTCAAGTGTGAATATTTGAGTGCGGCTGTGAAGTCTGCAGTGCCTGAAGGGGTGTTTCAATAAAGGTGGGAAATCATAGGGCAGTTTGTTCGATTGATATACATGTATAAAGAATGAAAACCCTGCATTTTCTAAAAAGGTACTTGAATGTGCATTTTGTGTATGAAGTTAAAGATGAAGTTCATGTGCATTGTGTGGATACATTCCTTGGTATTTTTAGCCACTTATTTGGTTTTATTTGTGAAAAAGGTAGGAGCATATAATCCTAACAGTGAAGACCAAACTATACGTTACAGCTTCGCCATCCTGAAAAGTTTAAGACAACCCCATATGAGCTGTTCTAACCTCGGCCTTCAACCTCCACCAATCCCTCAAAAACAACACCGGAAAAGGGGGAGGAAAGGAGGTATAAGAGAAAGAAACAAACAACGAAAATCAGGACACTGTGTCTAGTGTTGTGTTCGGAAACAAGCGATCTCTGAAGAACAAAGTAGAAGAACTACAAGTCTCATGTCCGCATTTACAAGAATACAGCAGAGAGACACCTCTGTATTAGGTTTCACAGAGACCTGGTTCAAGGCGTTTACACCAGACCAGTCGGTGAAGATTGATGGCTTCACGCTATTGAGCGGTGATCGCAGCTCACAGTCAGGCAATGTAAGGGGCGCCGGAGTGTGCCTATACATCAACGAATGCTATGCCCACCCAAATAACATCACAATATAAGACAAACAGTGCACATCTGATCTTGAGCTTTTAGCTTAAGGCAGTAAAAAGCTGCGGTAAAGAAAAGATCAAAGTGCAAACTACAGGCAGTCTAAACTACGCGAATGACCTATATAAATTCTACTGCTGATTTGATAAATTTAACTTAAAAAAAGAACAGTGTTTAAAAAAATTACCTTCTCTCCCACCCTAGAGAGCATGACATTGAAATAAAAGAGGAAACGGTTGCGGCAGACTTTAAAAAATTAAAAACAGCAAAAGCCATAGGCCCAGATAAGATTTCTGGAATGATACTTTAACTTAAGAATGTTATGAGCAGCTCGCCCCGATATTTACGTTTTTGTTCAACTTCTCTATCAAATACCACACCATTCCTGAAATTTGGAAAACATCTGCAGTTATCCCGGTACCGAAGAAAAAAACAGCAAAGGGCTTTAGATCTGCATCTTTAACATGTATTGTTTTTAAATGTTTTGAAAGAATTATTCTCAGACATCTACTCTCCGACTGTGAAAACCAATTAGACCCTATGCAGTTTGCATACAGGAAAAATAGAAGCGTAGAGGATGCTTTGTAAGTTTTTGTCAATAGCATCATGAAACATCTTGAAGCGCCTAAAACAAATACAAGAAAGAGCTCTTTATAGATTTTTCATCCGCTTTTAACCCCATCCAAGCTCATGTATTGGTGGAAAAATTATTAGGTTTGAAGATTAACATCTGCACTATTCTGTGGATCTTAGAGTTCCTCACAAAAAGACCCTAGTTTGTTAATATCAATGGAACATTCTCAGAAAAGATGGTAACTAACACAGGAGCACCTGAAGGTTTTCTATCTCCAGTTTTATATTGAATGTACACTAATGATTACAGGGCCACTGAAGAACACTCATCTTATTCAATTTTCTGATGATACAACTCAAGACCTTTTAGGCACCTCAGAGAACGGTTATAAGGCTGAGGTAAAAAAGGTTTGCGACTGGTGTAGAGAAAACTTCCTGACTCTAAATGTAGATAAACAAAAAAAAAATGACTTTTGATTTTAGCATAAAGAAAGATAGAGTAATTCCTCTCTCTATTGAAGACAGGTGTGTTACTATTGTCGATAGCTACAAATATTTAGGCTTGACAATAGATTCCAAGTCATACTGGAATGTTCATATTGATCATTTATGTAAAAAGTTAAACTGCTTTTTAAGAAAACTCAATTCCTTTAATTTAATAAAACTGTTATGACTTTATATTACAATGCAACCATAGAGAGCATTATTTGTTTTAAATTACTTGTTGGGGAGGCTCAGCTCCTTTAAAAGATAAGGCTAGAATAGAATAGGCTAGCTTGATCAAAAGATCAGGTTAAATAATTAAACTGGACCTACCACCTTTCATTGATCTTTACAAGAGTCCACTGTTGAAAAAATGTCTAGATGTAACCAAAGACATCAACCATCCACTAAACCAGGAGTTAAAGTTTTCTACATGCAAGGTCGAATGATTCAACCTAAAGCTAGAACTGACCACTACAACAACTCATTTGTACCATGAGGCTCACGGCATCTGAGGAGTTCATCACAGTACAACTGAGTGCATGCGAGCTTGTAGCAATGATTGTGTGTATGGGTGTGTGTGTGTGTGAGTATAATGGGGAAAGGAGAGTGAAGGGAGGTAAAAGAAAAATTTCACTCTTTTCCATCGGCATAATATTTGTAAATACCTCTTGGTTAACCTTATTAGTTTCTACAATACACATGTAAAGAGTCATAATTCATATATAATTAATGTAATGTTTACTGTTTCTCCGAAAATTTGTATTGATTTTAGTTTCTCCAAAAATTTGTATCGTTTTTAGTTTTTGTGTAACCGTTTTAGTTTATTACCATTATATGTGGGTAATACGTGTAACATGTCCAAGTCAATTTTTCCTCTAAGAAACAAAGAAAGATTTATCTTATATTAACTTATCCTATATATGAGTGGTTTTTTTTTTTGGTTTTTTTTTGCTATATGGCAAAAATCCTATCGGAGACTATTGTTTCACCTTTTTCCCTTATATTTATGGGAAAGATCAACACCAATGTTTCTAGTCCATTGCTTATGCTGTATGCTCTCTTTGGTCAGGAATTGAATGGACTCTAGTTGATGCTGCCTATTTGCCTGCCAATCCAACTATCTTAGAGAAACAATCCTGGCACAATTTTTTGGCTGACATGGGAGTGGTTGACTTTCTGAGGGTGAAACCTGTTGAAGTCAAGTTTGACAAGAGCACAATTGTGAGACATGAACCAGATAAAACAACTAAGATTCAATATTAGTAACAACTCTACATACTTTTTTTAAATTGCATAAAAATTTCTTAACATTTTTATATCTTTTCTTAAAGTATTTGCTAATACATTTCTATTGGTCGATGATTGATTGACATTGTGCTAAATGTATTAATAGCATTTTTTTCTATTGGGGTCTCTTATTTCTTATATCTATTTTATAATTGTGCAAGATGTAAAAGAAACAGCCCTACTATACTACTTATGTTATCTTATATTTCTGTGAATTATATTTTTAGTTTACCCCAAAGTCTGGTAATGATTTTCAGCACTTAAACTTTCACTATCGATTTGAAAACATTATTTACTTGCAACCCATCCAGCATGAAACCCCATGGTCCATGTACAAGGACCTGTGGCCAGAATCGCCTGATGGCTATGCTGTCACTGACTATGAGTGCCAGGAGTTCCGGCAGCTTGTGTCCTCAGCACTGGCAGCTGACAAGCCTGGGGACCACATCATCAGGCAGATGACCAGCCTGTTTGAGCAGCTGGACGCTCAGTGGTCAAACTACTACAGCAAGTTCACCCCGACACAGCTCCGCTCTGGCTCAGGACATATTCTTAGAGAAGTCATCGAGGTACACGGCACTTCTGGCCTTCTTTCACTTTGATTTTCTTTTATGTTTAATGCTTGTTGAACAAAAGCCATCAATTACAATAAGATTTCAATAGATAAGGGCCCTTTTTAAAAAACTTCAAACTACTTAATGAACTCGTTTCATCATTGTTATTGAATTTTGTGAAGTAATAATATCACACATGTATACTTAAAATGATTTTTCTCCTGTTATTTTTTTAAACTTTGTGTTGTCAAAAAGCTAATGATATTTTTTCTTACAAAAAAGTATATTTCATGTTTCTTCTAATGATTCAGTGCATATACTTTATAGACAGCCTATGAAATAATGCAAACCATAGATTATTGTTGCTATTAAAAAAAATGGGGGGTTGGGGGGGGGGGAATCCTTGAAAGTGGTGTATAGAGGAAAAGTTTTTATTTTCTTTTCTTTTTTTTTTTAAAACAGTGATTTGTATGATTTATAAGGGCCTTGGTCTAGTTCACCAAATCATAATTCAAAACCCTTGATCATCTGCCTTTTTTTTTTTTAGTATACTATTTCCCTTCTTGGCTCACAAACTTTTTTTTTACTCAAGTTAACATTGTCATTTTGTCAGCTCAGTTTTCAATCAAATGTAATCTACAAAAAGTTTAATGACATTTGATGGTTTATTTTCTATTTTTAACATTGTTTCAGACATCTTTTGCTCTTCAACTGAAAACTCTGCCCTGGATCCCGGCTGAGTGGGGAGTCGTCACAGTGGATGAAGAAAGCAAGAGCGCAAGAGTTAGCACCAAGAAAAACATGTGCAAGGGATCAGACATTTATGTGGACTCCCCATTAGTCAGGAAAAGATTGACTCACACTGTGAAGTACCTGGGACTTTCCCCTCAAAACAATAGTGGCTTCATTACCTTCTTGGGGGTAAGACTGCTATAAACCTGACCTGACTCATTCCAGTTACAATCCCTTTTTTCTTCTTTTTGAAATACACAGTTGAATTGGTAAATAAATTTCAGTGCATGTAGATATGTTTTGATCCTTCCATTTTTCTCTACGATCCTTTTGAGAAGTGTTTGTTTGAGTTACTTTTCAAAATATCATTGTAAGTTAACATGTAACTCTACCAGTACCAATGTATGTTGTTTGATATACTTTTTAAAATATCATTCTAACTTACTTACTTACTTACTGCCCTTTTTGCCGTTGGCAATTATGGCAGCAACAAACTTCTTCCATTGTAAGTTAACATGTAACTCTACCAGTACCAATGTATGTTTTGATTTTCTTCCATTGATCAACCTATCACATCAGATCAAGAAAACTGTGAGTCCCCATGAAGCTACACAAGCCTTCCTCTCCTGGTGCGAGAGACACCCAGACAAGCCTAACACCCCTGCCATCTTCTGCACCACCAGGGTTCACATGTTTGAGGTATTGTATGATATATTTGGTTCTCAAGCTTGACAAAATACAAGCAGCATATTCAAAAATTAAACAGGTATAAATTGTAGAGCAATTATTATTATTATTTCGTCGTCATCGTCATCATTATTCATCAATCATTAGTCATTATTATTTAAAAAAAATTTTTTTTCATTTTTTATTTTTATTTATTATAGATTTACCGCATGATTGAGGAAGAGCTGAGTGGTAAAGCAGCACAGGATGTGTTCCACAACCATCCCGCCATATTCGTTCCTGTACTTGGTCTCACTGACCACAAGTGGGCAAATGGTCAGGTTTTGGTTGTTGGTAAGATGATGGCCAGAGAGGAGGTGTGGTGGCGTGATTCCACCGGACTCTTTGCAAAGTACAGTGAGTCTTTGCAAAACTACAAGTCACTGCTTGGAATGCGAAGCACTGTGAGTTCGCACTTTTAAATTACGTCTTACCAAAATGGAAAAAAAAAGTTGTATAGTATGATTCAAATAGGGACAAGCATGTCCATAATACTTTTTTTTTTTTTTTTACATTCTTAGTGTCTAATTTCTGTTTTTCTTTTAAAAAAAGATGTAGAAAGTTATAAATTTGGTTATCACCTTAATCCAAACAGCAGGGGAAATCATGAAAAAATACATTTTTAACCCTTCACTTATGCTAGTGTTAGTAGATTTTTTTTCTGTATTATAAGATAAAAATGTTATGGCTTTCTACTCAAACAGCTGGAGCCTTTGTATGGTGCCGAAATGGAAAAGTTATTTCGCAGCATTGTACGGCCCGAGTGGGAGCCCACTACCTTGCACATGGCTCATCTTTTGAAGCATATAGCAAGTGCCAAGACTCTGTTTGAAGCTGGCGTCCTGGAGGATTGTCTCTCTCTTTTCTCTCATATTGGGGCTCGTCTGGCAAAAATTGGTGAAAAAGAAGCAGGTACATGTTTGTTTGGCCCTCTTAAGGCTTACAATGTATAGAAACATTTTCTCTTTTGAGTAAAGGTTTTATTCTCATACACTAGTTGAGAGTATTTTTTCTTGTCCTTTGTGTTTGTAGAGCCCAAAATTTTTAAGAAAATTTGTAATAAAGTGACAAGATACGATTTGTTTATAAAATCTATCCTCACTTATAAGGTTGCAATAACATCAAGGTAAATATTTTAATTCTTATATTTTAAATATGTATTGTACCCCTGTTTGAAAATAGATATTTTAGGAAGACATACAATCTCAAAGAAAAATTCGCACTGTAAGTAATTTGATTCAAATTCCCAAATGAAAAAAGAACACTGTGATTATTTTTTACCCTAATGTAAAACTAGGATTAGGATAAAACTAAGTTAATATTGTTTTGTTTTTTTCAGGAGTTCCCACCCACGAAGCCAGCCGTCAAGAGGCAGAGCTGCAACCGGTTCTGACTCTGCTGTGTGATGCAGCAGTCTTCCCCTGCCATTGTAATGAATGGGTGAACCCTTCCCAGCAGCTTCTTATGATCCCAGACTCGCCACAATTTGAGGCAATGTTTAGCTCAAAGCCTGGGGTCTATTTACTGGTCACAGACCTTCCCAAAAATTCATCAGGTAATTTTTTCCCTTGTGTTTTGTTGTTGTTGTTAAACATGATTAGAAAAGATGTTTTGATTCATTGTAGCATAACAAAACAAAGTTCCAAACTAATAGTTTTAATGGACGTTTTAAGTGTATTTTAAAATTTTACAGATTGAGAATCCTGTGTTTGGATTTGTTTTGAATATTTTCTGGAATTTAACTTATTTAACTGTCAATAATCAGTTGCTTTTTAAAAAGGCAAGTATATTGTCACCTGACCTATTTATATTGTCAGTAAGTGTAATCTTGAAGCTGTATGAACTGAACTCAACTGTTATCCATTGTAAGCAAATTTTATTTTTAAATTTTAACTTACTCATGTGTCCTTGTGACAATATTAATATCTCAATTCATCCAGAATTATGATTTCTCAGAGAACTAAACAATTAACTCCCATCTGGTCAAAGGCGTAGGGCCTATATGGTGGTGCTCTGCTTTTTAATCTTGCGAATGCTCTAAATATTCTTTTTTTGTCTGTAGGAGTCACAGGTGAAGAATTTGCTATCTTGATATAAATTGGCGTAGTAAATTTAAGCATGAGGTGTAGAGAAATTTGAAACTTGGCCATTTCAAACTAATGTGATTCTCCTCCTCTTTTTGTTAGCAAAAAGACAGCCAGTGAACAAGGAGGCTATCAGGCACTTTGTGAGTCTGTTTGAGGGTATCAAGCCACTCAGTGACTGTGTAACTATTAGTGAATGATGTCGGAAGTTAAACCAACTCAACAACTCAAAACTGTATAGCCCCAAGTTATCCTTGTGGATGTGATATTATAGCTTGTAACCAAGTTATCTTTGTGGAGATGATATTGTAGCTTGTAACCAAGTTATCTTTGTGGAGGTGATATTATACAGGAATACAGGTCGATTTATTTATCCCATTAGGGAAAATCATTTTACAAAGTTTGTCAATATTAAAAAAATTACATAAGAATTACATATGTTAAAAAAAAAAAAGCTTGAAATCAAGTTATCTTTGTGGAGGGGATGTCATAGCTTGTAAACAAGTTATCTTTATGGTCGTGATATTATAACTTGTAACCAAGTTATCTTTGTGGAGGTGATACTACAGCTCTTAGCCAACTTATCTCTGTGGTGGTGATATTATAGCCTGTAACCAAGTTATCTTTGTTGAGGTGATATAGCTCATTATCAAAAATATCTTTGTAGAGGTGATATTATAGCTTGTAACCAAGTGATCTTTGTTGAGGTGATATAACTCGTAACCAAATTATCTTTGTGGAGGGGAAATTGTAGTTCTTAACCAACTTACCTTTGTGGAGGTGATATTTTAGTTCTTAACAAACTTATCTTTAAGGATGTACAGGTTATGTGGTAAAACCTTTTAAGAAAGACGCCATTAATAATTATTTAAAACAAAGTGATATAAGTTACATAAATCACAAATTAAGCTTTATAGAAAATGGAACACCTCAATATTTTTGTAATTTTTTAAGATGACGCAAGTATTGTACATACAAATACAAACTTGATTTAACGAAAAAAAGAAATTCTCAATAATATATGCTTTGAAGACAATTAATTAGTGAAGAAATTTTAAATAATATATTTTTTATTATTGCTTACTTTTCATAACTGATTGTTTCAATATGTATAATACATTCTTTAAATGTTGTCTTAGGTTCAACGTTTGGAAGCTAAGTATGAACTTGTGGACCATCCAGACATTTTTGTGATTCAACAAGAGAAGTGTATGGTGAATGACAATATGTTCTACTTACATCAAGCATACAGCTCCAGTCAGACAGAAATAAATCGGGAAATTGCGAAACATTTTTCCTCTGGCAACAGGAGTTGTTCAAGAGAGCTGATGTGAGTGTCTAGCAACTTTAGGGGAAAAAAAAGAGAGGATGTGCATATATTTTGGGGTATAAATAATAGATACATTCATCACATTGGGGGTGGAGGGAGATTTGAATGAAAGTGCATGAGACACAGTTGGAAACAATTTTCGTTTTCATTATAAGAGGGTTAATTTGAACATGTTTCTTCCCCAACCTTGTTGTTGGAATTTTTCATGTCAAAAAGATGTACTGTTTCATTAGCTTTATATAAGTACAGTTTGAGATGCAATTACTACACAATTTCTGGTATTCATGACCTTTTGCAGCTTTTGAACATTTTTGTTTAGTATAAAGAGGTTTTAACTTCAGTTCAAAACTTGTATTTATTCTTGTTTAATTCTCATTCTCGTGTAGGAACTTCTTAACACAGGCTGTGCCGATCCTTGAAGGAAAATCAAACGAGCCCATGGAGAGTCTTCTTTCTCGCCAGCAAGTTGCCATAAGAGAACTTCCATCTAATGAGGTAGTGTGGGAAGTTCCTTTGCCTCAGGTTAAGGAACCGGAACCAGAGCCAGAACCTGAACCACAAGATTCTCAGATGGTCTATGGCAGAGGTGAGCGAGAAAGTGAATAAGTGGCTGCTGTAAAATTATGTCTTTATTTTTTGATAGGTTGGTTAGTTTCATTATGTTTAATATAAGCAACTGGGCTAATATTGCGGATGGATCCCAAGGCTGAAGTCTGACAATTTTTTGTGCTGTCACACAGAGAGAGTGTAGAGATACTAGGACTCCTATCTCAAGTGGTCAAATAAAGCTATGGCAGAAGTTTGTGGCATGGTGAAAAAATGGAATGGCAAATTTATGTTAATATTTCTGGGTTCATGTGTGAATACACAGCAGTCATATTATAAAAAACTGATTTAGCAATTTCTATAATCAGCCTGACAAAATTTAAGGAGAATTGGATCACAGGTTTAAAATAACACACACACCAATAAAAAAAAGCCCCCACAAACCTTTATATCGTCTTATTATACAACTGTATTAAATTTAATTGAATCTGCCTTTTTTTAATGTGTTTGTTTTTAGGATTTACAGGCCAAAGACCTGCTTTTCTAAATAAAATTCAGTTCAGTTCAATTATTATAGAACTAGAACCAAGTTGTTTAAATAAAATTAATTTAGTTTACTTCATACATACAGTGTATTATTCTTTTTTAAAGATAACATTTGGATTTAAAGAAATGTTTCTAGGTTGTTTTTTTTTTAATTACCTTGCTACTCGAAGGAGAATCTGTTACAGTTTTAAAAACAGTTCTTTTTAGTTTCCTAGATTCAGCCAAAGCACTTCTTCAGTTTATGACTTTTTATTACCTGACTGATTCTTCAGGGCTAGATTCAGATACTCTCAACCAAAGTGGTGCAAGGGAGGATGCCCAGGATCAAAATGAAGGTATCAAGTCTTGGCCACCTCGCAGTGCCTTGAACATAGATGAAAACATGCAAAGACCCAAGAAAGGTGTGTAATGGATAGGGTGCATACAAAATATAAACTGGCTCTTCATGCTCTTATCTCATGATTTGATCTGGCCTTACTTTTTCTCTTTTCTTTGTCTCATTACCTCAACTACAAAAATAATCTTATTCCTCCAGAACATTTCTTATTATTGAATGCAATGTTTGTTAAATGAAAATGAAAAGAAAACAATTAACAATACTATGATCTGATCAGATATAAAAACCATCAATGCATTTTTTCATTTTTGTAATCATAAAATGGAAAGTTTTACCATTGCACTATTTTGTACAACTATCTATGTCTAGTATGTAAAATGCTTGTAGGACAATACATTGGTCAATGCTTAGAGCCCAACTTATTATTTTTTTTTATTGAATGTTAGTTTAACTAATCGTGTTAACTAATGCAAAGCTAGTGTGGGCAGAAAGAGAAAAAATATCTTCTCTTACTAGTCACTAAATGTAAGTCAAACTAGTAAGTTGTTAGGGTTTTGACTTTTGAGCCATACATTTGTTGCGTTCCACCCAGACTCTGAGAAAAGCAAGACTCCTGCTGGCATGTGGCCTCCACCTCGACCACCAAACAGCGATCGATCGGCCAAAACCTTGCCAAGCAACATCAGAGTGGAAAGGGATACTATTCAGGAACATGAGGGTTGTGCTGAAAAACTGGACGGTGAAGGACACAGAAAAGACAGCCTGTCCAGGCAGAGCTCTCACTCTAGGGGAGCAGAAGGCAGTTCAACCCATGGACAGAGTGCTGCTTCTCAACAGCATGAGGGAGATGGAACAGGCCGCAAGCAGAGAGGAAGTCAAGGCACAAATGATGAAGTTGAAGGCAATAGTCAAAGGAACAAGGCTGGACAGGAGCAAGGAAGAGGAGATGGAACTACCAACAGACAAGGCTCTGGCTTGGTTAGTCAGTTGTCCGTTGAAGAACTTGGCTCAGGAGAAAAACGTAAGGACAAATATATAATCCTCTCATGGTTTTTCATAATTATCATGTAACAGGCTGGAAATAAATGGCCTAGATTCAATAAAATATGTGGTCAAATTTCTTCCCTTTTATTAAAAAAAAATCAGTTTTTAGCTCGAAGAGGAATGTTTTTACTCCACTTTTTGGCAGAGGTATAAAATGAGAAATAGTTATAATTGACCTTTTCAAAGTTCTATCATCTTTGCTTAAGGATCTTGTTTTGCATGCTTCATGACTTCATACAAAATGAACAAGAATTTCGGATCTTGTCCAAATGATATGAATTGCCTACGAGATTCCTTGTTTCTTTTAAAGTATATAGTACAAAAAATTGTTTTTGAAAAATGAAATTTCTGCATTAAAAACGTGTTAATCAAGTTCATCAAACTTGACCAGTTTGATCGGGTATTAGTGGATTATCTGTGCTCATGTACATCAAACTTTATAGAAGCTCGTTATTCTTTTTGCATCAGATTTTAGATGCTTTTACTATAATATTGTTCACTTTCGCTCTTAATTGTACTTTGAGATGCATGGGACAAAATATTTGATAACTTTAAAAACAAAACCTCTGTCCACTTGCTATAATCAGAGACTTCAAGTGCCTGTAAGTGAAAATAGAATCCTTTCTGCTTAAATGTAATGCCAAATTTATGCAGCATGTTTTCTGCCTTGCTTTTTGATAGCATTATAAAAATAATATATATGTCATTTCAATATTGAAGTAGTGATCATTACTTTTGTTCCAAAATGACTTGCTTCAATTTATAGTCTTTTTTAGTTCCAAAGAGGAATCCTATTGGACAACAGGCATCAGTGATTGAAGGCAAAAGAGAAAACAGGATTAGCACTAGCATATTATAATCTAGAGGCTGTTCTGGAAGTTTCAAGAGGTGAAAAAGGAAGAAGAGGCCCTGTAGAAAAATTGTTCTTTTCAGACTTTTAAATAAGAAAACACAACTTTCTGGTTTGGGATGAAATTGATTTTATCTCCATTGTCTCTCAGGACTGTTGCTACTGGGGTCCATGGTTTTATTTTTTAGGGTGCACTGGAGAGAACTTCAGATGTATGGAATGAGATGGTGGCTTAGTGACAGTTCTTATTGGTCTTCTAATTTTAGATTTAGGATCTTACATGTTTTTTGTTTAAATTTATTTCTTTGAATGTTTTCTTGCTGTGTCTTTTTAATTAGGACATTATTCAGCCTTCAGTTGTTGCCTATTTATTGTAAGATTTCATATTTGTAAAGTTAGAAGAATGAAGAGTGTGTGGCTTATTGTTAGAAATTGTCACTCTGACTAATCATCTCCTCCATTATTTATAAATATATGAAAATGTTGATCTATGATTTTTAAGCCTAAAAGGGGATAAACCTTAACATTTCAAACACAAATCAAGCAGCAAGCTTAAAAAAACCCTGACTTTCAAACGATTTTCAAAGTTAATATATTTAAAATATGTTCTTTAAAAAAAAAAAAAAACACGATATTTTAGGATGTCTGTGATGTTTTACCACCTTCAGGGGTTAATTGAAATCTTGAGGAAAAAAAGTGACAATTTTTCTTGAAAACATATAAATCTATTGTGTATGAGCCTCTCTCAAATTATATTCCAGTATCTTCTGCCCTTCTCATATACTGCATTCTAAAATGATGTGCAATTCAATCTCTCCATCTGAGGCCTGTCATTCATCTTCCTCTTTCAAATAGTGTGGTTTGCCAAACGGTAATTCTTGATATCCATCTGTTGTCTGATATTCTTATTACAGGGCCAGCCAATTTATGCTTCGATTCCTTGATTTTGTATTTGATGTTCTCAATTTTTGTTTCGTGTCTAATCCATGTGTTGGTTTTGTGATGCATTTATCATCCCTCTTTTCATCTTCCTGTGGGCAATAGCTAGAAATTTTAATTGAGTTTCAGGAAGTGCCCAAGTTTCTGCAGGATGTGACATCTTTGGGAGGATGTCTATATCAATCAGTCTTTTCTTTCTTTTTTTTTTTTCTTTTACTGACTTCTTTACTTTATTTTTATGTTTTTCCTGGATTTACCATATACGAAATATTAATATTTGTTAGCATTACAAAAATCCAGGTTATGTCTTCAGTGATGTCAGTCATTTTTTATGTAGATGCAAAGTTATGTATAACTGGGAGGTAAAATTGGTTTGTGTCAAAAGTAACCTAGATTTTAATGTCACTCTTTGATGCTGTGCAATTGTTATGCTTATTTTAGCTTTTTGTTATTTCAATCGATTATCAATTTTCCACAGTTTGTGTAGCTGTTAAATCATGAGCTTAGAATTTGGAAACAATTGTGAAAACGAATTTGAAAATTATTTTGGACTCACCAAAGAAATGTCCTTTATTATCTCCAGAGCTTTTCTTAAAGTTTTATTTGCATAGATATTGCTGTTCAGTATTATTGGTATTAAAATGAATCCCTGCTTTTTTTTGGCAGTGTGTTCTATTGTCTTTATTGCATCTATTTTCTAGTTTTTCTAAATGATCTCAATGCTTTTATATTTTTGTTTTGACATTATAGTACCATTTATTTGCAAGGTGTTCACAATAATTCTTAATGTTTAATAATTAGGCCATTTTATTATATGAGCTATAAATTTCAAATTTATTAAAATTAATATTGAGTATTTTGTACTTGCATTATAATTTTAGCAAATTCATTTATTACTTATTAAAATCAAATGTGAAGCTATTTGAGCAACATAATGGGAAAGTCGCTATATAGAGGCACTGAATTATTTTTATTATTATTATTATTATTATTATTATTATTATTATTATTATTATTATTATTATTATTATTATTATTATTATTATTATT
>RQTK01001782.1:22019-42283 GCA_003991915.1 Elysia chlorotica
ATTATTCTGCTATTGAATAACAAGGTTCTTTGCTGTAAAGAGAAAGAAGGCAGATATGATTTTGTTATCTTTTAGGTCTGAACATTTCTAATGCAATTATTACTCTACTTACATCTTTTAAACGTATGCCTCTTCTATTATTTATCTTTTTAATAATTTTTTTCCCTCTTCCCTGTAATTTTGTTTCTTATTCTGTTATGCTCTTGGAAATTTGATTTTTTAGGGATTGAACTTGAATAAAAAAAAATGCTTTAATTTGGAAAATATGCCAAGCAATAGAGAGACCTAAACATATGATAATTGTGTAAAGAAGTGTCCTGTCAAGGTTCAGTTTGTGTGGGAGAGAAGAAAAAGAGAAGTGTGGATAGCTCAACTGGTTACTGCTCTGGACTGTGAGCAGGTGGTCTATAGTTAGAGCCCTACCTAGAGAAAACTAAGTTGTCAAAGATTACTTTGAGAACGGGGCTGGATATCCCGTCAATATCACTGCATTTGTTAGGTCTTTTTCCAGGACAGCAATGTTCTCAATTTTAGCTATGTTCATATAATTAACGTTTCAAAATAGATCCTATATGTCTGTGTATTTTTTGCTCTTATCAAAACATTTTATACTGATTTTGTATAAATTTTTCAGGCAAGCGAAAAGCTTCAGAGAGTCTGAGAGATGGGGAGCATGCCACAACAAAACGGTTCAACTCGCAGATGGATGAGGTTAGTGTGTGTAATTGCAGAGATCTCACTCACGATTTAATGCACTTAGACTTAAGCATGCCTCCATATACAAAAATAAAATAGTTTTGAAGGTTTGCAGAATAGGCATATGACATCAAATTGACTGATATTGTAGGCTTTAAGATATTTTGTCCCTTCTTAAGATCTTGCATTTAAGAATGGAAACAAAGTACTTTAATTTTACATCTTATCAAAGTTTGATGCTTATTTGATTTGTTGAAAAGGATGAATATCCTATCTAAATTCCCTCCTGCTCTAGACCTCGGATAAAGAAAGTGACACACCACCCAGTGACAGATCCAACTCCAACAGTGGTCCAGGTGGCCAAGGTCACAAAGGAAGAACTCGTGATTCTAGTGACCAGGAGCCAAGTGGTAAGAATATTAGTTTCCAAAATGATTTCTTGTCATTTTTTTTTCTTTGCTTGTATGTAAAAGTTCACTAAAATGTAAGTTTACAGTGCATATAAGATTAAGTTTTATAGAAATAGGATTGAGCTTGATATTCTTTATACTTTTCATTTGATAGAAATAGCATCAGAAATTTTTTTTAGAATCTGTAATGCTTTCTTTTCTAATAATGATTATTATATCCCAAAGACTCATTTTTAGTTAAATAATTTAAATCAAGTCTTTGCTGTCATGATATACTTCATCTGACTGGAAGATTTCAAAGATTTCTGCTCTTTTAGATGATATTTTTTAGTCTCCTACAGATAGAGAGAGCTAATTGGTTCACATTTGGCAAATTATTTCCTTCTCTTTTTTGTTATTGTTTAAGATGTACATTGTACTATCTGAATGTCTTAATTGATTCCTCAGATTCTTCTTCCTGCATGGATGTGACCTTTTCATCTTCAAGTGCAAGCCAGGATTCCCATACCAAACAAAGCAGGGAGAGGAGGGGGATGCATTTCAGTATGTATTAAATTCATTTAATGAGTGAAATTTGCCAATAATTCGTAGAGGTGTCATTTGGCATAAAAAATCATAAATTCCCCCAAAGTTTCTTAAGCACCTGACTCTATCAAAGCTACAAAGCTTGCCAACTACTAAATTGATTAAACTATTTCATTGAGTGCAATAGCAACCATATGAATCGCAAACCCTCTTTAAGACGTTACATTGATCTGTTATGGGGTCATTTTTTTTCTTCCATAAGTTGTTTTCAGATATAACACATACACATTATAAGCTTCTTGTTTTGTTATTGACGTATATATATATGTACTCCACAAAGCTATCCCACTGTGGAGCGAATCCAACCAGAACCTGGAGTACACCGACCTCAGCAAGGACATTTCCCCCAACCTGCCAGGCCTCGACCTGCAAGTTGTGGAGCATGAGCAGACGGAGCAAATTCTGAAAATTGGGCGCTGGGGAGAAATGCTGGTCCTAGACTATCTCATCAGACTGAAGGATGTAGACCCAAATATAGAAGCAGTTCTGTGGGCAAACGCAGAGGGAGAGAAAGGCCTGCCATGGGACTTTGAAATTGTTTACTTAGGCACACAAGGACTAGATAACTCATACACAGTCTATATTGAGGTTAGTTCAAAGATTTTTTTTGAATATTGCTATTTAAAGTTGGCTTTGAAATTTCATTACAAGCATGCACTTTTTGTAGGTTAATTTATTGAAGCAAAGGTCTTTACCTTTTGAGTGATAAATTATTCCCAAATTTCTGTAAAATTTCATTTCGTGGACGAGTGTACTTGGTAAAAATTACTGAAACTAGAACAGGGCCTTAGAGTAAACAGTTAAATAACAGTCCATTCAACACGGGACATCATGTACCTAAAGATCTCCTGTATTTGTGTCCCCAGGTGAAAACAACTGTCACGCAGGATCGAGAGATAGTAGAGATTTCTCCGCGGCAGCTGGAGCTTGCCCTGAAGGAGGGTCCGAACTTCCAGGTGTACCGCGTGTACGGGGCAGGCAAGCCAGAGCCTCGACTGCTGCGCATTGAGAACGTGGCCGAGAGGATGAAGGCCAAACAGCTCAAGCTTTACATGGTGCTCTGATGGATTATTTTTCCAAAGCAACTCCAGATGACTACACTCACTCTCATGTGTGACTTATTGATGCTTTGTTTATTTAAAACCAAAAATTGAAGTACCTACTGATTGATTTTCAATGTTATATATTTATCATATGTTATTATATATTGTTTTAGTTTGAATTGTAAATCGTACCATTTGAGGTGCTCTTAAACAGGAAAGACTTCTAGTCAACTTCCTTGTCAACATACATTTTTTAAGCTATTTTCAAAATGTTCATGTATGCATACCTTGTATAATATTGTGATGATACTGCTTGTAGAATTAGCGTTTTGCTTATTTTCAAAAGGTATTCCTTTTCA
This sequence comes from Elysia chlorotica, assembly GCA_003991915.1. NCBI lineage: Eukaryota > Metazoa > Mollusca > Gastropoda > Plakobranchidae > Elysia > Elysia chlorotica. The sequence continues at coordinate 25,113 of RQTK01001782.1, forward strand.
AAAAGACCGGTGCCTATATAGTAATCCAAACTTTCACATATTTAAGCTTTAAATAGTGGCAAGAGGATTGAATATGATCTAAAAAGATTTAATCGAAGTAAAAATGTTCACCGTTATAACTTTTGTAACATGACATGTTTGGCTAGAAAAAATATATAGTTTTTTTTAATTTTTAAATTTAAAAATTATTTTTTTGGGGGGCGGGGGGAGGATAGCTGGCCAATCCCTTCAGTGTATGTTGTTATTTTTTTAGGCTGGAGGGCGCAGAAAGGGAATCAGCATCAAACACTTCTAGGAAAAATCAGAATAGTATCACTAATATCCAATTTTGAATCAGGATCTTCTTTTTACACAAATATAAAAAGAACTTTCAGACTATGCAATGTTAAAGTTGTATACTTAGTCTCTCTATGAATTCCAAAGGTAAGAGATTATCTTAATTTCCAATAGCAATTTGTTGGGAAAAAATGTGCATATATTGTATTCTATAAAATGTACACCAGTTTCTGATTTTGTCTCTCAAATTCAATATTGCTCCTATTAAAAAAAAACCAACCCCCCCCCCCCTTCCCAAAAAAAAGACCATTTCTCATATAATGGGGGGCGGGGGCCGTCGCCCTGGGGTAATACATCTGCTTTCAAAGCAGGGGGTCCGTGGTTTGAGCCCGGCTCTGGCGCCTCTCCCCCTACTGATTGGGTTGGTGTAATTTTAATGTGATCACAATGTAATTGTATCCCCACACTGTCCCTGTGTGACATCAAGTAAACTTGTCAGACGTTATTCTTGGGGCCCGTCTACAATATAGCCTATATAGTGCTCACGTTCGAAACTAAGCATCAGCAACAGCAACATGATTTTAAATATATATATATTATTTTTCACATAACTATGATTAAATGAATGATGTATTACCATATGACATCCTCATTTGGTGGTTACTTACTCGGAATTATTTTAAAGCTTAGTAGGATGAATAGATTCTTTTAGGTATTTTCCTTTGGCCTTAGGCTTTGATTGAGGAAATCGTCTGGGCTGACCAATCATATCTAGTGTAATAAATATAATATTAAACTTTTTTATTTATTTTTTGGGCTCTCTCATTTTCTAATCTTTCCCTGATCAACCCTCATAATAAATTGAGTTTCCGACTTACTTGAGGATTCAATTTTTTTATAGTGCTTGGTGCTTTAATGTTATGTACATGTATGTGTATAATCAGATATTGTTATGCTTAGCTTCATTTATTGTTTTACTATATTTTCAAACATAATAGAAAACAAAAATTGCTTTTTTTATTTTATAACATGAATGATCACATACATAATCAAAATATTTGTCGGCTAAGTTCATTTTATGAATTTTAAAATGCTTTAGAAAACATTTTTAATAATTATATTATTTTGTTAGTTAACATTCCTGAAAACGCCATGCGTCAAAGTATTTTTGTTTTTAAGTTATATCCACATGTCAAAAATAAAAATGTGTTTGGTTGGATTTAAAGAGCAGGTTGAGTATGTAGTCTTGTGCACAGTATTGAAAAGAAAAAAAAAAGAAATTGTATTTTTAAGATACTATTGTTGTTTTTTTTTCCTGCAGGTTTTCTTCTAAAATTTTTAGTGTTTCAGCTTTTGTGTGAATATTTGTGATAAAAATAAGTCTTACAGATAAGAGCAATACCTAATTAAGAAATATCAGACTTCGTTGGGTTTTGTTTTTTTTACCAATAAATGTTCGTTTAAGGTGAATTGACAGCTTTGTATTTTTAAATGTCTTTGTTATAAGTATTATGTATGCTTTACTTATTTGCCTTTAACAAAGGGTTTTGGAACCAGTGGGAAGTGTACTGTCAACTTGGTTGGCCTTATCGTCTTTAGAAAGTTAAATGGGATGACCAAAATGGGCAAAGGTAGCCAACCTTGACTCTTGAATATAAACACGAACATTGTATGACAAATTTGACCTTCCATTATTTTAAGAATTTATTTACAAATATGAAAAGGGTTATTTACATTGTTACCTGAACACTTTAATAACATTGACATAGAATAAAAAAGAGTTACCTTTTTATAAAAACAAACAAAAAATAACAACAAAAAAAAATCATAAAATAACATGGAGAAATATGAATTTTTGGTCCCAATATTTATTATTATTATTATTATTTTTATTATTATTATTATTATTATTATTATTATTATTATTATTATTATTATTATTACTACTACTAATATTATTATTATTATTATTACTACTACTACTACTACTACTACTACTACTACTACTACTACTACTACTACTACTACTACTACTACTACTACTACTACTACTACTAATTATTATGATTGTTATTATTATTATTATTGTTATGATTGTTGTTGTTGTTGTTATTGTTGTTGTTGTTGTTGTTGTTGTTGTTGTTGTTGTTGTACTTTATGGATTAATAGATGTTCAAGGTTGCACTCTAAAGAAAAATAATGATCTTTGAAGTGAATAGAAAGATTCCATAAAGAATTATGTCTGTCATTTATTATGAATGGATCATAATATAAGCGGGCAACATTTAAGTTGAGTTAAAACTCAATCATGGTCGGCAAAGGCTGCTCAAATAATTAGATAGAAGATCATATTATCCGTATTCAACAATCACATTTTGTTCCCTCAGAAAAGAACAAACACTGCCAGCTGGAGCCTATTCAACAATATCAGTCTTTAGTAGAGGCGCAGCATTCTTAGCAAGCCAACTTGTTGTTGAAACAGAGGCGGTCGTACCAGTCACGAACATTCGTGTGGACACTTTCTATTCTCTGATCCATCACGTTGTACATCTCATTGATGCGCGTCTCAATATTCACCATTGCCTTCCGGATTTCCTGTGAGGTTGTGGGTAAAAAGGTAAATAATGTATAAACATTAGCAGGATATAATGATGCCATACCATGATACACCATTAGCTCAGACTCGGCGCTGGAGGTTGGCGGTTCAGCTGATCCCTATGTCTGCCTATTTAAGATTTGAGAACGTTTCGATCAAAGATAACTTGTGAAAAGTCTTTTGATATTCTTGTCCACAAATAATAGTTGCGCTCATTAATTATTTTTGTCGATCATCAAAGTACAACTTTAAGACTTAGTTTGGACACAAAATAGACGTGATTCTACAATTTTATCGTGCGTCGGTTTTGACATTAAAAAAAAGCATATCACTGGTTTAAATAGACGTGATTGTACCATTATATCGTGGGCCTTGTAAGAATCAGCAGAGCGAAGTTCATTCGAGATTTGCTCGTGTTTGGAGAAATGTGTGGTCACGCCGTGCATCTCACGCTCAAAGTCCGTCAGCCTGTCCTGGAGAAAAATTAGGACATTCTAAGGTTAAAAAAATAAAGTTTGTCCCATGCTCTTCGTCAGAGCCATGGTGCACCTGGAATAAGAGTCCTGATTGTTTCAATGCAAATGGCGCGTGTGAGGAAGCTAGAATATCGTAAGTCACTGATGAAAATTTAAAGTTAACTACATACGTGCTAGCACGTTCATGTTTACTTCTTGTTGTGAGTTTAGCGAGATTCTATTACTTTGAAATGATGCAGGTTTAGTAATACGAATTGGAATTATGTAACATTACTTCAATCGCTCACAAAAAGTCAAATTAAAGAAAAATGAGAGTAAGAAAATAGGGCTGCTGCACATAAATGTACACTTTTTCTATTCTGGGGTCCACTTTGGTTCAAAACAACATAAGCTCTGATTAGCTGCAATTGGCATTAAAAAGTCCGATTAGCAGAAAAAAAATAAAATCCTTAATATTGCACATAAGTCTTGTCCAATATTACAAGTCCCTACACCAATCTTTATTAAGTATAGTATGTTCTATAGTTACAAACGCTGTTATTTGCTCACTAAAGGCAACAGTATTTGTGTGAAAGCAAAGTTAATCATTTCTAACTATGAGTCTTGTTCGTTTGTTATTACTCTTTTTTCTCGAGTGTATGTGACTATGATCATCATGGTTATGAGTTTTTCCCCTGTTGAGGCTCATCCGACATGTAGGGTGTGTGGATGCAGTACTCACTCTAAACTCTCCCACTCTGGTGTTAAGTCTGCTGTACGCTTCTATTGTTGTGGACAGCGCCATATTGTTCCGATTGATGACCATCTCCAACTCATTGATTTTGTATGTGTGTTGACCAGTCACTGAGTTCGCGTTCTTCTGGATGCGCCCCATCTCTATCACCTGGTAACACAGGTACATGTAGTTAGAGACGCGTCAAACACTGCTATATTTTAGTGATCTGGGTAAACTGCATTTATAGTGTTCCATAGCTTTTATTGTAGACAATGTTCGTAATAAAAAAACAACCATAATTTTCTTATTGTATGATTCAGGCGGAACGGTCTTGCATGGAACGGAGAAAGAGAGAAAGAGAGAGAGAGAGAGAGAGAGAGAGAGAGAGAGAGAGAGAGAGAGAGAGAGAGAGAGAGAGAGAGAGAGAGAGAGAGAGAGAGAGAGAGAGAGAGAGAGAGAGAGAGAGAGAGAGAGAGAGAGAGAGAGAGAGAAATAGAATGGTGAGACTTTTACTCATCAATTAATGAATCTTTGCGAAACTCCATTGATTTTTAATTAAATTTAATGTAAATAAGGTTCATAGGATGTACTTGTAGTTTGCCAATGGACAATGGCTTTCAGGTCTAGTTTACCAAGCGACATGTAGGCAGTAACCCAACAGTGTGATTATCGCCAAGCTTACAAAAAGATGTCATTTTTAAAGCACACGAGAAAGCTGCGAGATTACGAAAAATCCGAACTTGATATTCAGGTAGAAAATAAGAGGACTATTTTATAACATAAGAGGGTTTACGAAGAACATAATAATGAAAACTGTTGTAAGCAGAGCTGACCTTATCGTCCATCCTCGTCACCTCGGACCGGACTCTGGTCAGCTCGGAGTCGCTCATCGTGTTGTAGTTCTCCAGGGCTAAAACCTGTGGGGGACAATAGCAATGTGGGTATGTATTCCTCGTCTCCTTGCAAGTACAACTTGTGTAGATTGACAGACGAACACCACACAATGCATGTCTCATATACGCTCAACATGGTTAATTTGACAATTTTTTGTATTAAAGGTTTCAAGTCATAAAGCTAACTTCGACAAGAGTTCTCTATCCATCCTCTTCACGTCGCTTTTCTGTTAAAAAAGAATAGCAAAGGCGATTACAGAAGCCGGCACTCGCCCAATATCTTTTAAAATATAAGCCCCACCCAAGGCTTAAAACCTAATTTTTGTCAATATTATTCGGTTTTTCCATTCATAACGACACAGGCCGAATTCCAATCCAAGTATGCTATCTTTTATCTTGTAGATTCCCTTCAAACTTGAACAGTTTAAAATAATTGTTTACAAACGCAAAGCTTCCACATATTATAGTTCAAATGTCAGTGATTCCAATGGACTAGTACCCTTGTCTTAACACGTGTACCCCTCGTGGCTTTTCTGTGTTTAGGAAAAAAATCGACAAAAAAAACAAAACCCAACAACAAACAAACAAACAAAATAAAAAAAAAAACACAACACAACAAAACAAAAGAGCATAATTTTAATATAACAAGTAGTTGTGTATTTACAGTAGACACCACACATAAAAATTAACTATACATGCTATTTCTCTGTTTTTTCCTTATGGTTCTGTTTAAAACTAATTCACACCTTTTCTATGAGGATAAGAAAAATTGGAAGCCGAAAAGTAAAGAACGACACGACCAATCGATGGTATAACGACCCTAACTGGTTTTGACGAAGTCATGACGCATGGAATGGAAAACGACGTAACATCAAAAGAATTTGCAATTATTTGGAGCACTGTTGTACTTCAAACAAGCAGCCATATGACATTTGATGCTATTAGGCTAGCGTTTCAAAGGTATTTGACTTACAATTTCACGCTTTATATTTTCAATTTTTGTTTTTCATTGGACTTCAGTAATATTTATAAACATATTAAAACTAATAGAAAGTGAAAATATGAAAAGGAACAATACAGCCTGAAACCAAACACTATATAATTACGATTAAATTTAGCGCTAAGTCTGGATATTGCCATCGCAGAGTGTACACATTTCCTAACTTCCAGATTACTTGTATATTTTATAAAACTTTATTGGCTTTATTGGGGACAACTTGGCGTCGATGACATGTGCTTTTCCGGGTACAGAAGTATAGACATCTTCCTTATGGCAGTATCTTCAAGTTAACCAGTTAGAAATATTAGTGTACTTCGTTAAAATGAACTAAAAAAGAATGTTAATTGCTAGTAAACGAACATGTGAAGGTTCATATCTGTGTCATTCCTGAATGATGGGAAACGGATAAATTAAGGACAGTAAAAATACTTTAGGTTAAGACTCAAGATCAATCGAAGACAGCTGCGAAGGTACCAAATTGTCTCAATGCTCCATTGATAAAGTAGAGTCGAACTTTATTTTATGGAATGATGTAAACACCACATATTTTGCTCTGCCCTTCCGACAGATTGCAACACTAGTTGAGCCAATTATGTTCAGTCATTTTCTATTTATATTAGCGAAAAGGGCATTTTAAATATGGGGATTTGGTTAGATGAGCAGTATGACAGTCAATTGCTGATAGTAAAGCCCAACGTATTACATAGGATTAAAACAAGAAAGCTGAGAAATATTGGTCCTCTGAAACGCTGTGATTCGCTTTGTAAAGATATAATGGAGATTAGAGGAGGGGACGAGAGGAAGAGGAAGACCAAGAGGAAACTGGTTATATGGTATCAAATACTGGTCGGGCAGATAGCTTTTCAAAATGTAGGCTACAGACAACACCCGGAATTTCACTTCGACCACTTCAGAGATGACACCAGATGATGGTAATTTACAATAAAATTCAGGAATTTTACCTTATGTTTCATTTCTTGCATATCCCTCTGCAAGTCGTAGAAGGCTATAGGTTCTGTAGTTGTGGTGGTAGTAGTGGTGGTACTTGTGGTAGAGGTGGTAGTTGTGGTCGGGGCGGCAGTGGTGCTGTTGATGTCGCTGTCCCCATTGCTCTCGTCCTCCAGCTAGTGATGTCGTGGGGGTGGGGTTTAGTGGGGTAAAGGGTACATTAAAACCACGGACATAGGACAGTTTACCGGTTAATATTGAATAAGTTATAAAGAAGATAATGTTTGCTATTGTGTTAAACGCAAAATTTAAATAGAGAGCAAGGAACTTTTTTTTTAAAAGTCTCCTTAGTTGCCATGGATGACTTCTGTACGGCAACATGAAGAAAGTTAGAACATTGACCTTGTCACTTGTGCAGAATAAAAAAGCCTGAGAAATTTACCCCTCTTCGTATACAAAAAAATGTTTTTTGTTTCGGTATAATCAGGAAACCTTGCCTTGAACTTTCAAGCATTTCAAGTGTGCAGCTTAGCTAAAAAGAGCTTGAAATAATCGCTTAAAAAACACCGAGAAAGCTACTTGACGGTGCATTGGATTTCACCGCTGTGCACATTTTGTGTTGCAAAAGAAAATAATACCATGAGCCAGTAAATAAAGTATTGTTCAAGAACAAGTCACTTTGGCATAAACAAAAAAACACACACTTAAAGGGATAATGGGGCGTCACGATGATTGGTCAGATGACAGCGAAGCTCTCTCCTATCTATTTTTGTTGCCTATTTTCTCAAAGTTGATCCTATACGTCGACGACGGGGGCCGAATTATCTCAAGTGGGAGGTCTGCGGTTCGAATCCCTCGATCGGCAGATTCATAATTGTCACAATTTCCTCCCCTGCAAATGGTTGAGTCGGTGTCAGCATTATGTGACAGCACTTAAAATTATCAGACGTCAGTCTTGGGGACCGTCCACAATAATAGCCTATATAGTGCTGACGTTTGACGCAAACCAATTAAACTCCAATCCTTAGACGTCTCTGGGTCGAGTTGAGTTGAAGTCCAACTAAACTGAACCAAACTAAACTTATGCTCTTCTTTGTCTCTAAGAAATTATAATGCCCTGTGTAGTCAGCTGCTGGGGTGCAACCGTGAAAAAAGGGGATACAAAGAAAAAAAAATGATATTGAAAAGCCAGAAAAAAATTGTTAAATTTAGAAAGTGAAGAAAATATTAACACGAAGACTTGCATCATCAAACAATTCTACGAAACAGCAATCACTCTACTTAAGATAACTTTGTATGTTCATAAGATCTTGAAACCCCTTTCAGAGCAGATAGATAATAAGAACAGATTTGTCCTCGTCTAGGCTAAACTCTCCATTATTAAAATATGAAATTAATGAAGTTGGTAACATAAAGATATAAAGAAAATGTACTGGTCGGAGAGAGAAATAAAGAGACATAGACATTGAGAGCAGATGCTTTGCAAATGCGGAGATTACTTTCGATGCTGGTATATCCAAAATAAATTTTCTATGTGGATTAACAAAAATGTATTAATTTTTATCTTTTTAATGTTAGCTTAACACTGTCATTGATTAACAAAGCTTGCAAAAATAAGCGAAACATGCATTGAATTTAAAAAAAATTGTAAAAACGTGACTGGAATTTTCACCCAAAAGGTGACCTTTTTTTCTTATATTCATTAAAACCATAATTGATGTATTTGCGCAAACCTGGTGAGAGAATACAAAATATAATCCTAAAATGGCGTCAAGCGTAGGAAATCAGCTCTTTACTTTTTTTTAAACCGGGCCAGCTTAATATCCAATGCCCTCAGGGGTTTAAAACAGTGCAAGTCTGAGGGTGTACCATCAGAACTGCAAGATTTGAAGTGTGTGTGAGGGGGGGGGGGGTATTCTTTTTCCCCATTCATATCACTGAAGTCAATAAATAGTCATTTTCGCGATATGGAATGTTGCCTTGTTGTGTTGAAAAGTCGGTTTGCTACGCTTGAAGTCAATTTTTACTGACGTAGGCCGAATCGCATCGATCGCCATGGGGATAGATTTTTATTGAAAACAAAAATAGCTTAGAGGTGCATCCTGTGTTCAAATTCGAATCAGGTAAAAATAAAACTTTTGTTCATTTTATGAAATTTTTAGTGCATCAATTTTGGGACGTACCTTGTATGATTGGGAACTTTCCCTCTTTATCTAAGTACAATATTATTGATACCAGATAATGGTAAATAGTACATGCAGAAAAACGAGACGTGACATTGCTATAGACTTCACCGCCAAACACTCGTGTCTGAATGTGAGAACTCGTAAGCTTGTTAAAAATCAATGTTTCATAAAGTGATCCGATCTGGCACAATAATGCATGCGTCTTACCCTATCTCCCGTTTCCCCATTCCTTTTCTCCACTACGCATGAGAAAATAATTATCTTTATACAAAAAAATGTCAGTTTTCATTGTACCGTCTGCACAGATCTAGACATCTGTAAATTGAACTTACCTCCTCTAAGCTGTCCACGCTGGCGTTGCCTTGTAAGGCCTGGCTACTGTTAAAAAAGATCGTGATATCCCGTGAGCCGTTGGCCAGTTTTCTGAGTTCATGGGAGGAGACCGGCGCCAGCAACTGGTCTCCACGCCTGGGCCTAGCGCGCCGCTCTGGGCTGGACTTTGATGGTCCTTTGGCCAGGTTGATGAGCGCCCTCTCCATGCGCTCCAGGCGCAGGTCGTGAGACAGCATGGTGAAGTGCAGCTCCTCCACGTGCCTGGCGGGGCATCAGCAACAAATAGCGAGTCAGAGCAAAGTCTTCAACAGGCTACCACACTAGATAAAATCATTCTTTGTAGTATCAGCAACAAAATAGCGAGTCAGAGCAAAGTCTTCAACAGGCTACCACACTAGATAAAATCATTCTTTGTAGTATCAGCAACAAAATAGCGAGTCAGAGCAAAGTCTTCAACAGGCTACCACACTAGATAAAATCATTCTTTGTAGTATCAGCAACAAATAGCGAGTCAGAGCAAAGTCTTCAACAGGCTACCACACTAGATAAAATCATTCTTCGTAGTATCAGCAACAAATAGCGAGTCAGAGCAAAGTCTTCAACAGGCTACCACACTAGATAAAATCATTCTTCGTAGTATCAGCAACAAATAGCGAGTCAGAGCAAAGTCTTCAACAGGCTACCACACTAGATAAAACCATTCTTCGTAGTATCAGCAACAAATAGGGAGTCAGGGCAAAGTCTTCAACAGGCTACCACACTAGATAAAACCATTCTTCGTAGTATCAGCAACAAAATCACAGAGTCAGAGCAAAGTCATGAACACGCTAGATGGAAATATTCTTAAAGCAAGCTCATGAGGATGGGTTTTTGTCTATTGCTTTGATAATTACCCGATCTATTTTGAGTAGAAAACAAACTATGCCCGGCCGAGCATAATTTTGTCTATTGCTTTGATAATTACCCGATCTATTTTGAGTAGAAAACAAACTATGCCCGGCCGAGCATAATTTCTGTTCTACCCAAAATACACAAAGTCTGAAGGGAGCTATTGATGACCCATCTAATATCAGATAATAAAATGCCAACGTTAAATCGTGGTTCCGCACTTAACACTGACCAACTAATAAGGAATAGAGTGGTTTGATTTGGTTTAAACCCTAGACTCTGAAAAAGGAGTCGTACTCCCTATCGACTGATCTATATTACCAGTTCCCATTCATATAATTAATTTATTTTTAAAGTACTTAATATAGTATAGATCAATCTGTGATGTTTTTGCTCGTGTGCATACATCATACTAACAATTAACAAGATTGGACACTAAAGAAGTGATTGGTGCCAAGTGTAGGCTAATGACAGCGGTTTAGGAATAAAGCACATCGAGAAGTGTCGAGAGCTATGATACATATAGGTGGATATGGCACAGAACTTACTTATCAATTATCATTATAGACTAACGGAGATCATGCAATAGACCCACTACGAGAATAGTTGATGATGATGATGATGATGATGATGATGATGATGATGATGATGATGATGATGATGATGATGATGATGATGATGATGATGATGATGATGATGATGATGATGATGATGATGATGATAATGATCGAGACGATGATGATGATAATAATGATGATCGAGACGATGATGATGATGATAATGATGATGATGATGATGATGATGATGATGATGATGATGATGATGATGATGATGATGATGATGATGATGATGATGATGATGATGATGATGAGGATGAGGATGAGGATGATGGTGATGCTGCTGCTACTGCTGATGGTGTTCATGATGATGAATATGAAGTAGTGGAAAAAGATTCATTTTTACATTTTTTTTCTATACTTACTTGATCATTCGTTCCTCAAAACTGATCAGTCCCGGAATGATAATGTCCGACATCTGATCTTCTAATTGAAGACTTCTATTTTCTGCCAACTTCGAGAACTGAAATTCATAGTTCAGGTATGTACCATCGGCCCCTGCCTTTAGGTCCGAAAGGGCCGTGTCTCTCTTTTCTCTGCTTTTCCTAAGGATGCTTTCTTCTTGAGAAAGAGCTTCTTGAGATATGCCTGACAGTTCTTGCAGATTTAACAAACGTCCTTCAACAGAAGAGCGCGGATTCAATAATTGTCCTCGCACGATTTGTGACAATTGTCTATGGAGTTCTGAAAATAATTCAACCTTTGAATTCAATTCATCTTCCCCAGTTTTTTCACTGCCTTGAGCAAATGTCTTTTCCCTTAGGTCACCTTGCTGTACTTGGTCATCTTGCAAACTTTTGTATCTTAAAAAAGTTCTCAAATTTAAAGCGTCAGGAGAAGCACCCGTGTTGCCTTGGAGATATTCCTTGGGGTCCGGCTCTGGACCATTGCGGAATTGCCGGAACCTGCCTGAGTGTTTTGTAAGGCTAGCCCCTAGTGTTGCTATGTCTTGCCGTTTGTTCTGCTCACTCGGTGCTGCATGTGTGGGACAGCCGCATGCATGCTGAAGGTGCCCAGCACAGTTTCGGCTCCCGTTGGAACATCCATCGTCGTGGAAAGCGTTGAAAGTGAGGATGAGGAGGAGAGTGGCGTTGCTGCACAGAGCGAGCAACAGAAACACGCTCAACCATCGGTCCGACCGCACTGCCGTCATCCTCAAACGTGCTTTTGGTGCGATATCCAAGAATACCTATGTACACATCACTGCATACATTCCAGGAAAGTTAAAAATATATGTACACAAGTCATGTCAAGATTAATATAATGATAACCTTATTTGAGCGAAAACTGGGCACCGCGATACTTTTTCACTGTTCCAAATAGGCCTATATATCAAAGTTTAACAGTGATGCCATCCATGGCTCCAAAGTGATCTTGCCATTTGTCTGAAAGGAAGAAAAACAAATCACGCGCTTATTTTATTCTCAAAAGCCACAAAATGTGCACACACATATACAGTGAAAAAACACTGCCTAGATTCCGACTTGGGTGCTTTTGGTGCAAACACATGTCCGAAACGTTAAGCACAGATTTTAAAACGAGAACCATAACTTGCTAAACCTGTAACGCGATAATAACAAGTCCCTCGTTACATATTTCGACTGTGCGCTTTAGGCCGTGTGTCATAATAAAGCATTGTCGAAAGGAATGGCATTTAAGCCTCCTTATAGATTTAAGCTAGCCAGATGCAGCCACACAGTCACAAACTGTTAGTGAGAGAATTGACGGCTGGTTTAAGGTTACTCTCTACAGAGGGAAGGTCAATACACAAAGGTCAGAGACCACCGTCTTGTAGGGCAGGCCTCACCTGAAGCAAAGGTATATCAAACTCTCGATAGTACTGTTTCACAGTGTGTCTGGGTCTAGAGATTAGTAACCGAGATCAAACTCCAGGCGGCTGGCCCATTGTAACCAATGCTACTTAAGGGTCTCTATGTCATCAATTGCAAGCCAGTTGTTCGTGTTGCCGCAATAGAAAAGGCAGTGCGCCCATTGAAGCATGGTGAAAAGTTGTATCACTTGGCGGAATCATAACTTACCGAAACTCACGAATTTCCCCTAAAATCTTAAGTAACCATGGCTCAAAAAAGTTTTCTGCTATTCACCAGCACACCAGCTCAATGGTTGTTCTCCGTCTGGCCCGGTTTGGAAAAAAGACTGTAGTGGATGGAGATAATGGAGTCTCTCCGCCGGCTCTAACCGTGAGCGGCAGGATTGGGCTAACGAAACATCTCCGTGCTGAGTGGCTCTTGAGGGCTTCACTGAACTACACGGCGAATCACTCCGCGCTCTAGGTGGAGGTAATCCTGCAAGCTGTTAAGATGAGACACTACTTAGCACGATCAAAGAAAACTTTTGCATAGTTGCCATAATAATTACTCCATGAGCTGGTTTAATATATATCATATTTTTGCACTAAAATAAAGTGCGTATTCGATTGAAAATCGCAACCTTAATTGGAAACTGGCTTCATCCATATGATGAGTCGTCACATTAGAATAAACATAAGTGCACTTGATTACATTTGCATCTATCAGGCTACGAAAATGACTGAACAGACCACTATGCATCAATGAGTGCAGGTCTTTGATTGTTTCTACAATAGACCAACCAAACTGGTATTCTTGATCGCTCTCCTTTGAGAACAGCAGGCGAGACCGGATGTAGGTTGACAGACGAGACTCGCGCAATCTCGCCGCGCTCGCTAGTCACTTCAGACAGACAGAGAGGCGCTTGTCTCAAGGTTTCCGTTGCCTCTATTTTAACAGTTAAAGCCTTATACCTTTTGTATATGAGATGGACAGAATGCCTATGCTCAAGCTTAATGATAAATGCCCTATCGATTGCTTAAAAATATGTTATTAGTCCAGTAGCCTCTGAGCTTGCGCTCTTTTGCCTGCTTAAAAATATATATTAAAAAGTGATAATTTTACGAATGGAGGCCATGTTAATTTCAGTAAACGTTTGTTTTAAACTGATTTGAAATTGCATGCGTCCATGTGTTCGCCCCAAAGCATAATAAAAGACACCCAACCATGTCAAAATACGAGTCAAATTAGGCTTTGAGGTATGTCATATAAAAGGTGGAAACTTTTTTTTTCAAAAAACCTTCCCGATATCCATCCTTACTTGGAGAGGGACATAGTCCATCTATAATGGAGTTGCAAAGAATACTTTGTTGATGATACAGCTTGTTGTGTACTTGGCAATATCAAGGCTAGAGACTGGTGCTTATATTTTCAGTTAACAAAATCATGACCTTCCTGAATATATTTTTCGATTAAAACAACATAAAAAAGAAACTTTGTTTTTATATTACATGTAAAGGCTAGTTGATATCAAACACAAACACAAACACACACACACACATCACAAACACAACAGAAACAAAAGAACAACAACAAGAACAACAACAACAACAACAACAACAACAACAACAACAAAAGCAACAACAACACTTCATGCTTGAAAGGGTTATTTTTATTTCATTATTGTTCAATTACGATTTCTTGGCTTCATTGCCTGTGTAAAATGTGTTTATTATGTTCTGTCAAAGAGGGTCTTTGAAAGAGAAACCTCTCAGAGAGCTCATCTTTCTACCTCATGGCCATGAATCATTACTTTGAGCTAAACTTCCTTGTATTTGCAAAAGAAAAACTAAATCAGGTGGTGATGACAGACTAAATATTGAGGTGTGGCCATTCGAGGCTACTACTTATGAGGTAGTGCTTAATTCACATGGAACCAATATCATAGCGCTATTGATGTATCTAACCTAATGGGTTGTGGTAACTTCAACACAATAAAAGCAAACATTGGTCAAAAATAATATATATTGCTCCATGCCAAGCGGGTGCCACACGAGTACGAATAATAATTATGTTCTAGGTTAACTAGTGCCAATCAAGGTTTTGACAGATGCTTAATTCACATGGAACCAATATCATAGCGCTATTGATGTATCTAACCTAATGGGTTGTGGTAACTTCAACACAATGAAAGCAAACATTGGTCAAAAATAATATATAATTGCTCCATGTCAAGCGGGTGCCACACGAGTACGAATAATATGTTCAAGGTTAACTAGTGTCAATCAAGGTTTGACAGTGATAACAGCTGTGAGTTGGCGCAAATCATGTGAACTCAATAATTAACTTAAATCCCTCATTTGGTATGCGCATAACGTTTTTTTTTGCTCTTTGGACCATTTATCTGTATATAAGCTGATGCGAACAAATCCAAAGTTATATTAATATATTTAATTTAGAATAGGTGGGATCTTATTGCGATACTTGAAGGTAGTCCTTATATATTTCCATGACAGAGAGTAAAAAACCCAGTTATGTGCATGCAATCAAAGCAAAAGGGGGGAGGAGTGTGTGAGTTCCACTGGGAAAGAGGAAAAGAAAGAGATATTGGAAATGAGTGAAATAGATGAGATGGAGAGGCTAGAGAGTCTGTGTATGTGTGAGACAGGAAGAGGCTGGGAGACAGACCAGACACAGAGTTAAAGAGTGCAGTGAGAGAGAGAGGCAATAGAGAAAAAGAGAGTGAGAGAGAAAGAGAGAGAAAGAGAGAGAGAGAGAGAGAGAGAGAGAGAGAGAGAGAGAGAGAGAGATAGAGCGAGACAGAGACAGAGACAGAGAAGAGAACAAGTGATTCAGAAACACAAAGTGAGTGAGAGAGAGATAGAGCGAGACAGAGAGAGAGAGAGAGAGAGAGAGAGAGAGAGAGAGAGAGAGAGATATACGAGAAAGACTGAGTCAAGAGCCAAGGGTCGAGCCGAGGCTGTAGTCTGGGTGACTTGGTACGGCATGGACCACTGTGTCAAGAATGGGTTCGCTACCCTTGCCTCCTCACTCTCATGGTTGTGGCGCCCGGTCGCCTCTCCGATAAAGTGTAGACATAGCCGCGACGTTGCACTTATGGCTCTACATGTACATCTAGCTCTGCTGGGCAAAAGTTAACTTTGTTGTTGTTGTTGGTCCTTGCCTAGTTCCCAATTTGTAGGGGCCTACATAATTCACAATTTCTTAATATCCTATTTTCTTTCTGTCTTTATATCATACTCCTCCCCGCCCCCTTTTCTCCCTCCATCTCTCTTTTTTGTTTTGTCTTTGTAATTCAGGATTCTCGAGGGTACGTTTATACCATCATAAAGACAATCACACGAGCAACGAAGTCATAAAAATTGAACATGAAAAAAATCATAACATGTACTGCGTATCGATTAGTTTCATAACAAAAACCTTTTAACATTTACGCCTTATAGAATGATAGATGATAATGCGTTATTGTAATTATTATTTGAAAAATAAAAAATGAGTTCCTAAGCCCTCAATTTATATATGATTATGAAAAGTACAGTCTACCGAATTGTGATTGATGTCAATAACTGCAATGTTTCAAAGTTTTTGTTCACAGAAAAACTCCATGGGGTTTGCTCTATATCATCGCTCCTATCGTATTACATGTAATTTTAGATCCTGGTTCTTGCGCGGGTTCGCAAGCGAGTGTAAGCGCTAACTTGCCCTTGTCCCAACTTCTAAGTGAGCACTCAAGAACTCAACTTGAACTCACCATAGCCCGAGCCTACTTGGCATGTCTGTGTTACTGGTCTGATCCTGAGGTCAACCACAAGCAGATTATTTGTCCAATTGTCCAATTGTAATAAAAATGTATATATATATTCCTGCAGTATGTACTTTTGAAGAGGAATTTACTCATTTCGTCGCCATAACGATTTATGATATTGTTTTTGTTTTGTTTTCTTTTTCTTTGTTTATCTCTTATATTTTATCACCATATCCCTAATGATTTGATCATCGACTTTGAACGCAAATGAGGAAAAATATCTTGCTATTTGTTTGATCCTAAACCCAAACTTATCTTTGCATTGACCACCGTCATTTGAAAGAGTAGTTTGGATAAAAACAGCCACTAAAGCGGCCAAAATCGTGTTTCAGCATCTTAGTGTGTGCCTTGTTTACAGGAGTAGCCCGATACAAGACTCACGAAATGAAAGTAGAATAATTATTCTAACAGTATAAACGTTTGAAAAAGTTATAAAAAAAAAGGAGAGGTGGCAGAGTTGATTAGCTTTAGTTTTATTTATAAATCCTCCGCATCTATCCCATGGTGATGATATTACTACTGCTGTTGCTGTTGCTTCTGGTACTATAGGTTTTATTTATTCTATTATAGTAGTAGTAGTAGTAGTAGTAGTAGTAGTACATGTAGTAG
>RQTK01001783.1:7033-41846 GCA_003991915.1 Elysia chlorotica
TCCTACTGGTTTGGTCGGTGTCAGCTTAATGTGACCGCTGAGACAGGAGTCATGGTACCCCGCCCTGTCTCGTGTGTGGCAGCACATAAAATTGTCAGACGTCAGTCTGGGGGTCCGTCCACAAAACAGCCTATATAGTGCTGATGTTGTACGTTAAACCAACTTAACAAAAGCAACCACAATAACAACAACAACAACAACAACAACAACAACAACAACAACAACAACAACAACAACAACGTGAACAAGTCTACCGTCACCGTTGTGAGACAAATCACAAAGCCTGTATTGGAACATGCTGGACAACCGCGCTGGAACAATTAGAGTGGATTACGCCTAGAGTTGTCGCCCCTGAGCGTGCCTAATGATGATAGAACTCATCATCAAAGAGGATGGACCTTGGGGGAATAGGGACAGGGAGGGGAGGGGGGAATTGATCGTGGGGGAGTGTGTGAGTGAATGAGTGAGAGAGTGAGAGAGGGCCAATTGGATTAGAGAAATTGAGAAAAAAAAAGAGATAAAAATAGAAAGAGAGAGAGAGAGAGAGAGGAGTTTGGAGAAAATGAGAAAATGAGAGAGAAAGGAGAGAGAGAGAGAGAGAGAGAGAGAGAGAGAGAGAGAGAGAGAGAGAGAGAGAGAGATAGAAGGATACAGATGAGAGTGAATGAGAACAAACTAGTTGAGAAGGGGGCGTAGAGAGGAAAAGAAAAAAGGAAAGAGAGAACTAGAAAGAAAGACAGAGTGGAGAGAGAGTGAATTAGAAAGAGATGAAGGAGGAGTAAATGAGAAAAAAATAGGAGAAAAAGAGACAGAAAGAAGGAGAGGGATTGAGACAGAGATAGGAATAAGAGAGAAAAATGGAAAGAGATATAGAGACACAGGCAGTGGTGTATGCGAAATCTTTATCAATCCCTCAAAGGAAATGAATGGAGTTATGGATAAATAGCAAAATAGGAGAGAGGCAGAATGACAGAAAAGAAAGAAAGGGAGAGGGGAAGAGAGGTTGAGAGACAGACAGACAGACAGAGAGAGAGAGAGAGAGAGAGAGAGAGAGAGAGAGACCGTGTACAAAAAGGCAACTGATATGTCTTAAGGATAATATGACTGTTGCCATTGTGTAGAATTCAATAAATATTTTATTAAATAGGAATGAATTACTAAATTACTAAGTGTCACTGCAACAGAGTCTCCAGTAGTCCTGACCTCTAGACAACTTTTTTTTATAATAACAAAAATTTAATAAATTTTACAGCATGTAAACCGCTTTAAGAAAGGCCCATGTTTGACCTGGGTACTTATAAGACTCAAGGTAGTTCAAGGTCGCTTGGCAACGCAAGTCACCATGAACTGGCTTCGATCCCTAACGGTGTTATGGCCCGTAAAACGGCCACGGTCCACATGCTATTACGATAAGCGCAATATGGTAATTTATGCCTTGGGTCAGATAAGGTTCCTCCCATAACACCGGCTCACAGTGGTGAATACAGCTGGCATGGAAGCTTCATTGGATGTTCTGTGAACAGTGCAACATCCTCAGAGGTACAGGCGTTAGGTACCTCGTCGATGTGGTGTCGGTGGGCTGGCTATCCTGAGAGTGCCTATATGGCGGAGGTTCAGAGCTGTACCCCTTCACCCCCTGTTGTTTTTTTGGATTATCTCCCTTTATACGGAGTTATTTCCCTTTGAATATCGAAGGAACGTAACCCTTTTATAGACTACAAGATTTCACTTTTTATTTATTATCCCCCATGGCTCATTCTAACTTATGCTCATGTCCATTGACCATTGAGGACCCACTTGTACTGCTCATGGTTATCATTATTTTCTATCTTTTGACCTCTCTTCCTTTTTCCCCTCCATCTCTCTCACTTCCCTCTCTACCTGTCTCTTTAACTTCCATCTCTCCCTCCACCCCTTTATTTTGTCTTTGTCTGTGTGCCTGTCTCTCTCTCTCTCTCTCTCTCTCTCTCTCTCTCTCTCTCTCTCTCTCTCTCTCTCTCTCCCTTTTTTCTTTTGCTTCCCTGCCTCCCCCCACAACCTCTTTTCTTTTCTCTTTGTATGTCTCCTCTTTATTTCTCTCTCTCTCTCTCTATCTCTCTCTCTCTCTCTCTCTCTCTCTCTCTCTCTCTCTCTCTCTCTCTCTCTCTCTTTCTCTCTCTTTCTTCCCTTTTTTTCCTTTCTCTCTCCTCACCTCCTATCTTTGTGTCTCATTTCTAATATGTTTCTCACATTTTACTTCTTTTTTTTTCCAGCTCTCTATTCTCCTCGCCTGTCTTTTTCATCCCTCTACCTCTCTCGCTCTCTCTTTTTCGTAACAAAATTAGATTGCTTCACGTTTAATTAAAGTTCCTTCTATTCACTGCGATCTTAAACTTTTTAAACAAATATATTATACCCTCATGTTGTTGTAGAGAAAAATGCTGTGTCGTTAGCATATCTCAAATCTCCCAATTTTAACCCTTGAACGCATGGCTCATCGAAAAAGTCTATACTCTACAGACATTAAATTAAAGGCATCAACATCTACAGCCAAGCAGACAGCAACATTTTCTAATCACACATCATTCCCCTACAAGTATAAAAAAATTATTTTTCCAGCCTGACGGGACACAATTAAACATCCAACCTAAAAATCCACAGGTGCTGTATATATACTCATGAATTTAGTGATAGAGAGGGGCATAAAGAGAAAGAAAAAGAGAGAGAGAAAGAGAGAGAGAGAGCGAGAGAGAGAGAGAGGGAGAGAAAGAGAGAGCGGAAGAGATAGTCAGAAAGGGGCATACAGAAAAGGAGAGAAAGACAATGAAAAACAGATAAACAGAAAGACCTACATGCATACATACATACAGGTCGACAGACAATGAGGAAGAGAGAGGAAGAGAGAGAGAGAGAGAGAGAGAGAGAGAGAGAGAGAGAGAGAGAGAGGGGGGGGGGAAAGAGGGGAGAGAGAGAAGGAGAGAGAGAGAGAGAGAGAGAGAGAGAGAGAGAGAGAAGGGAAGAGAGGGGGAGGGGAAGAGGAAGGAAGAGAGAGCCACGCACAACTCTCAATTTCTCTATAAAAATACTATCACTAAGAAATCAGTATGAATCCAGTATTTTGGTGGAAACAAAACGGACAATCTGTAGTAAACCGGTGGATACTTTATTTCCAATGTTTACAAGGACTTGAAGAGAGATTTTCATTAAATCGCTCGAGGCTTAACCGCTTTCTAAGACAACGGCAAAGTCACCGGAGTAAAAAAAAAAACATTTGTATTTACTTCGAGGCTTCCAAAATAAGCAGTCAAAGTAAATGGGGTAGATAACTAATTGCATTTAGAATCCTAGTGAGTTATAAAATTGCAATTGTAGAAACTGTTGGATCATTTCTCATTGTTGCAGTGTAGGCTGAGTAGGCTGAACAAAAAATTCCTCTCTGAGTATCAATCTGAACTAACTATGGCAATGGCTTATTAGACATAGATCACTGTTACTCTTATTACGCTAAAATGTGTTCACTCCAATCATTATTTTTATTGACTTGATCTGTTTTTATGAAAGCCTCGATTTCGTTGAATGATTATGATCTGTATATAAGTTAATTAAAACAAACTCATTTAGGTCAGCTTACATTGTTATTTTGCACGCTGAGAAGGCTTAGCAAAAATACTCTCTCAGTACAATTTGTTCTAACTATAGTAATAATTTAATAACGTTAGATCATTGTTACATTTATTACGCCGAGATATGTTCACTACGGTGACTTCTAATGTCTTTGGCCTGTACTTTTAAAAGACCTCGTCTGATAACAATAAAGACAGGTTATTATTGTTTGCGAGAGGATTGGTGGGCGGACAATTGTGTTAAATGGTACTTTAAATCTTTTACATGTACCACGATACATGAAAAAGACATGGTAGATAGGGTTGTTGTTGTTGTTGTTGTTGTTGTTGTTGTTGTTGTTGTTGTTGTTGTTGAGTTGGTTGAACGTCCAACACCAGAACTATATAGGCTATATACCTATATAGGGGATAGACACAATAACCTTAATCAAGTTAGAGCCCCTACAGAAAGCCACCAAACATACATCGGCGTGTAGGTGACATGATTCTTCTGTCGCTGAACAAACCGATGGCTGTACACATGTTAATTCTTATAATCTCTATATTGGGGGAATCGGTCGCGGTGGCCCTGGGGTAGAACATCGGCTTCCGACCTGGGGTAGAACATCGGCTTCCGACGCAAAAGGTGGTTCGAGCCCTGGCGATTTCGCTCCCTACTGGTTGGGTCGGTGTCAGTTTAATGTGACCGGCTGAGACAGGAGTCATGGTATCCCCGCCCTGTCTCGTGTGTGGCAGCACATAAAATTGTCAGACGTCAGTCTTGGGGCCCGTCCACAATATAGCCTATAATTATAGTGCTGATGTTGGACGTTAAACCAACTCAACAACTTAAGATTCAAACTTGTGTATGTGATGTATATCAAATAATAAGGCATGTGTATCATTTTCAAAAGTTACTTTGAACTGAAAAAGATGTATTACTATCTAAACCGGTTTATATGTTTGTGTGTACAGATATTTCAACATCGTTTCCTTGTACGATAATCATCTATCTTATTATAAAACTTCTTTGTTTTTTTACAATAACGAAATGAATCTACGCCAGCCTCCCCCCCCCCCCTTTTTTTTTTCTCTTCACATCAACGAAATGAATCTACGCCAGTCCGCCAGCCCACCCCTACACACACACACACACAGCGTTACTAAACACGTTATTAATCAAAAATTAATTTAATCGTTGCTCTTTGGTATTTAAACAAAAGAAAAATGAAACATTCCAAACTTAGAGGAACTAAATCAAGATTGATACATTTTACGACGTATGTTTCCACATTAAAAACTAAGTAGTTAACGACAGTTGACCTACATTCCATCATAAAGATAAAACATAATAGTTATTTGAGAGATTGCGTCTTAAAGTCCAACGCAAGAAACCGTACGTGCCTTTATCGTGAAATGACGTCGAAGACATACGTCTGACATACACATTTACGTGCTTGTCATAAAAAGACAAAAGAAGGTCACCGTGACCTCTGTCTCAGCAGGTCACTCTAACCTAACCATTAAATTCCGACCAATTAAACAGCCCCCTTGTTTTATCCAGGTTAAGTTGATTTTGAGTTGAGTTGGTTTAACATCAAAAGTCAGCATTATATAGGCTATATTGTGGATGGGTCTAAAGCCTGATCATCATAGGCTATATTGTGGATGGGTCTAAAGCCTGATCTCTGACATATTTACGTGCTTCCACACAGAGACAGGACGGGGAGACCAGGGGTCATGTCTTAGTCTCTCACATAAAACTGAAACTGACCGGCCCAGCAAAATGCAATAAATAAAACTGCGTAATCGTAGGATCGAACCAAGAACCTTCCGATGACATACCAAGAGCTCTGCCACCTGTTTTAGCTTTTCCTTTTTTTTTATTAACAAAAAAATTAATATCACAGAGCAAATTAAACAGGAAATCATACACGAATCTACAGTAACTCATAACAGCTGATCTTATAACTAAATAATTTATCATTAGTCTTATCAAGAGGAAGACAGATGGGCAGACGCAGAGATGACATAGTCAGACACAAAGACATTATAGGGAGCAGAGAAGAGATGTCATTATGAAAACTGCCCTACCTAATTTGCCCTGCTAGTATTTCACGTATTGCGATATATTCAATGATAGCAGATAACCTAATTAGGTTACTCAGGTATTAACGTTTTGTGATCACGTTAATAACTTAGAATTATGAAGGTTATTGATGATGATGATGGTGTTGTTGCTGTTGTTGTTGGTGATGTTTTTGAGTTGGATTTAACGTCCAATATAATCATTATATAGATTATATTGTGGACGGCACCTAAAACTGACGTCTGACAATTTTATGTGCTGCCACACACGAAACAGGACCGGGATACCATGACTCCTGTCTCAGCCGGTCACGCCAATGAGCGACCAGAAACCCCATGCCTTAGGGGCGTGGTTATATTATCCACAATCCTGGTATAAATCACAAAACTTGTTTGCACCTAGTTTAACATCTCCTGGGTCATCGGGAATATCCTATAAATTATGCAGCAATGGAATGCTGGGTACAGAGAGGGGTACATGGAACTGCGCATGTGATGGACGCATGAGCAGTAACGTTGAAGACTCTGGGTTCAATCTCTTTGCCCTATATTTTTATGCAGATTTGTTATGCGTTTATCACTCAGAGAGATAAAGGAGTCATCATTGCTACTAGTATAATGTATAACTGTCTTAAGACATCATGGGCACAGTATAGCAGTTACCGTGATGTCGTATGATTATTTAACCAATGTTTTTATGCAGATTTAATATGCTTTTACCAGCCAGAGAGATGTTGTTGTGGTTGAGTTGGTTTAACGTCCAATGTCAGGACTATGTAGCATATTTTGTGGACGGCCCTCAAGACTAACGTCAAAAAATTGTATGTGCTGCCACAAACGAGACAGGGCGGGGATACTATGACTCCATTCTCAACCAGTCACATCTGACACCAACACAACCAGTGAGGGGCGAAATCGCTCGAACCACAGACCTCATGCGTCAGAAGCCGATGTTCTACTCCAGGGCTATCGCGCCCCCAACTTATAATAAACCAAAAAAAAACAAAAAAAAAAAAAAAAAAAAAAAAAAAAAAAAAAACAAAGAACAAAACAAAAGAAACAGAGGATTTTGAGAGACTTATTTCACGAACGTTTTTATGAAGCATAACATTTATGGTTATGCGAAACAGACGGCAATAAGTAGTTCCATAATTAGACTCATCAGACGGGGCTTTTCCGATCAATTGTTGGCTTCGGTAGTGTAAGAAAGGGCTGTGATTGGACACAGCTGTGTATTCCATTACGTACCCTCTCGGTTTTCCCTATGAAGGCCGCTATCGCAAACCCTCTATTCGAAATTCTTCATAGCTCATTGTTCAATTCAAAGAATACCATATTAGTTTAGTTTAGTTTAACTAAGCATTGTCAAGTCAAAGACTACCATATAAGTTTAGTTAAATTTTACTAAACATTGTTATGTGAGAGACTACCATATTAACAAAGGTAAATTAATACATGTACTTTAACTGAGTCAGGCAAAACATCTCATAGATTTCCGTGTCACGTCCACCCCTTGTTACCCTCACCCCACGCACATGCACAAACACACACACATGCACACATACTACTATAACGGACTAATAAAAGTGTGTTGTGCGGCTGCAAAGAATAGGGTTTCGAAACATTATGCGTACAACACACAACATCCACACACACGCACACACCCCAGGGGGGGGGGGTGCGCCACACTTGTCAAAAAAAGATATTGAGCGCACTAGTGCAGGTAGCAGAGTATTGAGTTCCAGCACAGTTAATTCTGAGTTCGAACCCAGTATCATTCAATATTTAATTGCCGGATTGTGTGTCAATATCATATGGTGACCAGCTGCTTTTGACAAATAAATGTGTTAAAGAGAGGGAGATAGCGAAAGCATCAATGAGATAGAGAAAGAGGAGGGCTCTATAAGTGCCAATGGGAGAAAATTGCTAGCATCAACGAGAGAGGAACGGACAAATAATGTCTCCGTATAAATTGAAGAGGATTGGAGAAGGCGATTTATAACATTAATGAGTAGTGAAGATAAAGAAGATGATTTTTATGAATTGGGGAAGGGATGAAAAAAAAGACGTTTGAGGAAGCCGATGTTCCACCTCAGGGCTACCACGCCCCGAATTATAAGGGCAAACCCCCCAAAAAAAACCAAAAAAAAAACAAGAGGATTTTGAGAGACATCAATAACGAGTACTTTTATAAAGACTAATCACACACACCCACACATGAACACATACTGCTATAACGGACTATTAGAACACACACACACACATGCACACACACATACAAACATACTACTATAACGGACTAATAAAACACACACACACGCCTACGTTTGTTATCCCAAAGCTTTGTAATTGGTATGTTGTCGGTCACGCTTGACAAAAAAAAAAAAAAAGATATTGAGTGTGTGTGATGGTGCACATCGCAGAGCATTGAGCTCCAGCACAATTGATTCCGAGTTCGAACCAACAATCTATTAAAATTTATTAATTTTTCCGATTTTTTTCTGCTACGCGTTAGGTCGCTTTTATTATACTTTAAGTGACCAGCTGCTGAGATAGGAGTAGAAAGTGTGGCAGAATATTAATTTTAGTCTATTAGTCTATAAACCCGTCGCAGTATAGCTTCCTCCTAGGGCGATTAGGAGATGTAATATTAATAGAGAAACTCCTCTTACTTACAAAGACCAGGATAAAAGCGTACAGAAAGTTTTCTTTCTTTTTTTTTTTTTTTTTTTTTTTTTACTTTTTATTTTGGCTTAGGGTCATGTTCAGGCATAGATTTTTCCAGGTGTATACTATTTATGAAGTTACGTTCCCATATTTGCCACATTTACTACTTGTTGGGCCTAACGGGGAATGGGGATTGGAGTTGGTTTAACACCCAACGTCAGTACTATATAGGAAATATCGTAGACAGGCCCCAAGACTGATGTCTGACAATTTTATGCGCTGAAACACTCCAGACAGGGTGGGGATACCATGACTCCTGTCTTAGCCGTTTACATTATACTGACACCAACCAAAACTGTCACAGAAGACGAAATCATATAAATTATCAATTGCGGGATTCGAACGGCGGATTTCCAATCTGGAGACGAACGCTCTACTACTCGAGTCAGTTCGTCCAATTTTAGTGTAATGTAGATTAGTGTGTTGGGTGTTTCATCACTGTTTTTGCCTCAATTAAATGAGAGAGAGAGAGAGAGAGAGAGAGAGAGAGAGAGAGAGAGAGAGAGAGAGAGAGAAAAAAAAAGGGAGAGAGACAGAGACAGAGACAGCGAATAGCATAGAACCCAGAAGGAGGGCCAAAAGCTAACCAGGTAACTATGCAGTACATATCAACACTAATTACTATACGCCCGTACCTGTCTCTAGGGTCTATACTGTGTACGTGAGTTCTGGATCGTAGAGTGTCACTACACCTGGCATAAACACAGTCCATCATTGCACAAACTAGGTCAGTTGGATCATCTCCGTGCCTCCCTTTGACGTACTAAAAATCAGTCGCTACTAAGACTATTCATTATGGAGTCACGGTCCATATATCAGCTCTTTTATAATATACATAAACACAACATATTACACCCCCCACCCCGAAAAAAACCTGTTATATCTGTTAAATGTATTCTTTTCTGTCTCTAAGATTTTCAAAGTGGATTCTCCACGACGACGAGTCTATAGACTATTGTCTGACAAGTCTGGTCGCACTCTTGTCACATCCTGTTACAATATTATTTATACTGACGCGGACGTAAATAGGAGCTGAGCAAAGCTGGCAAGTAAATTTCGTCTGATCAAGGCCTCGAACTCGGTATCTCCTATTTAGCAGTTAATTGCTCTGCAATAACTTGCGCAAGCACCTCCCCCTCCCATAATTTCGCATTTTAAACGATTTTTCGCCTATAATTACTTGTTTACATTTCAAAGGCTGGTAAAGTTAACCTACAAGTCAATAATACTAACTTTTGCGAAATTCAAATATTTAAAATTGAACGTATAGCGTGCAAATGTTAAATTTTACTTCCATCTTTTAGCTATCATCACATGGCCTATATCTTCTTACAAAGGGAAAAACAATTTGGTGAAGTTCAAAACATGCAATAACTGATAAAGTGTGAATTTTCATTCACCAGGTTGCCTACATTGTATAAATTGTGTACACTTTGACTATGGTTAGGTTGGCAGCTTTGAAATATTCAGGCCGTGATATAGGCCAAACAATATGCTTTTTTAATTTGCTAGATTTGACCAATTGGGGCATGTAATGTTATGCTAGACCAAACCAGGGGGAAGATGAAGTTTGCAACACAATAATAGATTGGGAACGAACACCAACGACGAAGACTTATACTAAACATTACTCTTCTGATATTTATTGTTCTTCCCTTTTCTAAGCTATTGTTGATGTATGCTTCATTAATTTAAGGGATTTCGACAGGCTAGGCTTTCAGAGAGAGAGAGAGAGAGAGAGAGAGAGAGAGAGAGAGAGAGAGAGAGAGAGAGCGAGAGAGAGAGAGAGAGAAGTAGCTTTTAAAAAAAAATAAGGTAGGTGAAAAATAGATTTTAACAAAGAGGAAGCAGAGGACCAATCCACTTAATGTTCAATCAGTTAGATCTATGAAGTAACCATGTTCGAAAGAACACTGATAAAAGAGAATACATCCGGACAACAAACATTATAGATTTATGTATTGGATAATTAATCGATTAATATAACTATGCTTTTTGTTTTTGTTTTGTTTTTATTCATGTATTTATTATAAACAAAACGGTATAATTTACAAATAATATGAATATAATGTTATATTACGCGCATTACCGATTACTGTTGATAAATTAAATCAAATAAACAAAACAATTATCATAAAAAACTTCATAAATAGTGTAAACCTGGAAAACACCCATGCCTGAACAAAACTCTAAGCCAAAAAAACAAACAAAAAAATCCAAAACAAAACAAAAAAAATCCTCGAAGTAACCAGTCAAATCCATATACAATATCCGGCGCAAAATTACAACAACAACAACAACAACAACAACAAAATTGATAAAAATGGCCGGGATTACAAGACTTAGAAGAGTAAATGAGGACTATGAAGCCAACAACGTGAAGCAGGAAAAAACACTGGACTATAATTCACAGGCTTTAGGTTTGTTTTGGCGATAACAATGGACCCGAAAACTAGGCAAGTTTATTTTGGCATTAGTGGTAGAGCATTGGGTTTCTATTTAATAGGTCTATATTCGATTCCCGATCGGGTACAAATAATTGTAGAGTTTCGACTTACTGGCTGGTTCAGTGTGAGTCAATGTGGCTGGTTGGGACAAAAGTCCGCCACACATAAAATTGTCAGACGTTAATCTTGGGACCCGTACAAGATGTAGTCTAATTTCTGAAGATGCACTTAACTATTTTTATTTCTTTTCCTGTAAACAACAAGTTATCTTATATCACAAATAAAATGTCTTGCACGATAAGACAGGAATAAATTTACATATTAACCAACGTAAAGGTTCATACAATAAAAATTTATTCATTATTATGCTCGTTTTAAGAAGTAGTAATTACAACGCTGCTCTAAAATTACACGCCCCAACTAAAGATACCTCTTAGAAGTAAAAGATAACCCAAATCCAGGGTCTAAACCTATAAAGCACTTTTATACTTAGCCTACTAATTTAGCTTAGGCCTGCCATGTTTATTTTGCAATACGACATACGGACCCCCATGTCGCTATCAGATGTAAATTAATGATGATACAGCAAGCCGAAACTCCTGGTGAAATGGAGGATCGTTTGAAAACAAGCCATCCGTCACATCCCCCCATCATAGCGCCACTGGAAAGAGGACAGCGCACCCCCACCCAACCATCCCCCTCCACTTTACTTACTCTTCTACTCTACATCACATTCTTAACCAGCTTAGTAGAGGCCTTGTGAAAACCGGGTGCGTGGCTAAAATGAAGACGATAGGCAAGGGAAGTCTACATCGACGTTCAGTCACTATCAACTTTGCGATTTATATGACGAAAACGGATTACGTAATGACAACTCTTAGGCATGGAGAATATCTCTGGTCGTTTATTGGTTTCGTAAGTCTAGGATTGAACTATGAATGGACGCTGGTTTTAAATTGGTTTATCTTAAAATAATGGACAAGGACCCAGCTACATGTGAACTTCGGCCTGGCACAGGATTGTTTGACATGGAAACATAATATGGCACACCAATCCCGAATCGGGTGTGTGTGTGTGTGTGGGGTGGGGGGTGGGGGGGGGGCACAATGACACATACAGACACATAGACCTATCGTCGTCGTTTTCACTTTAGGCCTTGTAATCGCAATATCTCCACTAGCTCTATCCTAGACACTAAGGAGCCAATGCGCAAAAGAAAGAACCCTACTAGCTCTCTACTAGACCTAAGGACCCAATGCGCAAAAAAAACACAACAACAAACCCATGCCTATGAGTCATGATTAGGTAACCCGTTATCGACGTGGGAATCACAAAGCCTATAGTGTGTCCGTGTGTGGGGTCAGTGAGATGGAGGGTTGATATTCACCTAACATCAGCTCATAATATAAAGCTGTATCTTCCTGGATCTATCTACAACGGGGCAAAAAGGTCCATCAGATGTTTCAACCAGCATCAAGGAACTGCCCCGATAACTATGGTGAATCAGTAAACATTGAATCAATTTTAGCTAGCCGAGCTATTTATATGCATATACGCGGTCATGCGTAAAAGGTGATGTTAAGGTTATGAACGTACATCTGCAGTCTCAAGCAAGACTTGGCCATTAGATTCTCAGTTCTCAGTTTTTTAGGTTTGGTGTTTTTTGTATTTCGTATAGAATTTCGTGAATCGTGAGATATCGCTGTGCTTCATGTAGATATTGTAATTAGTTTTACAATTTCTTTATGTGGCTCTAGATCTAGAGTGTAAAGTTGTTGTTGTTATTCTTGATGCACTATAATTTAGAGAAGTTGATTTAAACCAGAGTGGTGTAACTTTGTGGTAAATCATATTATTTTAGATCTACTTCAGTTTTTAGTTTGCTCATCAATCAATACCGCTCGTAGAACGATGTGACAATTCTGGGGTTTTAGATACAAAGCCACGGTAAGCCTACATTTATTTTCTTATTGACATTCTTAAGACAGGCTATAAGCTACTTCGTTGCTTAAGACCCTCAGTTGTCGGGGGGCGCGGTGGTCTAGGGGTAGAACATCGAGTTCGAATCCTGGCTGTTGCGTTCCCTACTGGTTGGGTCGGTGTCAGTATAATGTGATCGGCTGAGACAGGAGACATGGTATCCCCGCCCTGTCTCGTGTGTGGCAGCACATACAATTGTCAGACGTTCGCCTTGGGGCCCGTCCACAATATAGTCTATATAGTGCTGATGTTGGACGTTAAACCAAGCCAACCAACCAACCAACCGACCCTCAGTTGTAAAAAAAACACATGAAGAGCGCAAACGGAAGAAAACAAAAACATTATACTCTAAAAATGGCGTGATGACATTTCCGCTTGTTGCGCATGACACATGTGTCATTTAACACAGTAAATTAAAAAGTGTAGTTATAGTTCCTTTCAACTACATAGAAGTTTTTTCTTATGAGTTTTAAAACGAGTTGTATGCTTACCGGGTGGTTATAAGCTTACCGTTTAACTTACGAATCATGACATCTTATTTAAGTTTAAGTTTCCTAACTCAAAAAAGAGAAGTTAGTAATGCTAATTAGTGCGCTTTTTTCTAGGACTATAAGTACAACGTCGCAGTAGCTGCTTACGACTTCTCGTAATAGTATCATATTCCTACGACAAGTCGTAAGCTACCTCGACGTTGTACTTACACCCTGTTGTCTTTAAAAGAAATTTACAAGCACGCAAACACATTTTTGTTAGATCTACTATAAAATTGCACAATGACGTTTAAAATTATACTGATTCGTTTAAAACATCTGTGTGGCTTCAAACCTAGTGAAATAATTTTTTGCGAAATCTCGTTCCGATAGGTGTCTTTATAAACCTGCATATTATTGATCCACGGCAATACTTGGAGGTGCGCAGTAATACGTCTAACTATAGATAATGATTATCCTTTGAACTAGGCAGGAGTGTTATATGAGTCTGAACAACAGATTATAAAATTTAGGAGCAGATTAAAAAAAAAAACACGATATAAAAGTCATCCAAAAATATACACGTTCAAGACAAAACAATCGCTCCCTTTCCATGACAACAAGCTTAGAACGCGTTCACGATTGATATTTTCCCCAATCCATACTAAAAAGTTCGATGCGCATGAAAATATACCCACCCTAGTACTTTTCCATCAAATAACAATGCTTGAGTTTCCCGAAACTTGGCGCCATTTTGCCCAGCTTGGGCACATTTTTCTTGGAATGCAAATGGCTGCTATTTGTACACTTCCGAAGGGCTGTTTGTGCTTCTGCGAATTCCAT
Source organism: Elysia chlorotica (assembly GCA_003991915.1). Lineage (NCBI taxonomy): Eukaryota > Metazoa > Mollusca > Gastropoda > Plakobranchidae > Elysia > Elysia chlorotica. Next base: position 21,170 of record RQTK01001783.1, read on the forward strand.
ATCCCATGGTCTGATTTATGTAGAAGTGTTCAACACATACTATTTTCTTTGAAATCATTCAGGTTAGCATTGCGTGATTTTGTGAAATCTCATTCCTGATAGGTGTCTTTGTAGACCTACACAATTATTGTGACCGGCTAACTCTAGATAATGATTCTTTTTTTTAAACTATGCTGGAGTCTTATATGAGTCTGAACCACAGAGTTAAAAAAATAGGTGCAGATTAAAAAAAAAAAACACAATTTAAAGTTATCCAAAAATATGCACTTTGAAGACAATATAATCGCTCCCTTTCCATGACAACAAGCTTAAAACGCTTTTATGATTGATATTTTCCCAATCCATACTAAAAAGTTCGATGCGCATCAGACCCTATTCCTTTTCCATGAAATTGAAATACCTAAGTTTCCCGAAACTCGACGCCATATTGCACAGCTTGTGCACATTTTCTCGGAATGCAAATGGCTGCTCTTTGTACACTTCCGAAGGGTTGTTTGCGCTTCTGCGTATTCCACATTCTATGGTCTGAAATATGTAGAAGTGTTTTACCTATACGGTACCTTATTTGTTTTGTTTGAATCTTTAAGGTTTGTTATGCGTGGTCTAAGGTTTTCATGTTATGCTTAGTCAGTTTTGTAAAGATCTACAATACATTATTCTGTTATATCCATTGTTTTTGCTTTGGTTTGTTGGTCTGTTTACATCCATTATCAGAGACTTGGCTGTTCCGCTGAGGAGTCCCAAACCTAGTGTCTGACAGTTATTTAACGTGTCGACAAGCGCAGGCTGAGCGCGTATACTTTAACTCTTGTCTCAACCGATCATAATTATTTTACTGGTACCGATCCAACTTGTAGGAAACACAGCGTGGATTGAACCAGGGGCCTTTTAAATAGAAAGTGCGCGTTCTATCAGTGTGTTTTTCGGTTCCTGTTTGTTGTTATGTGCCGCTAATGTGCTAGTTGTAAAAGTCTTTATTATATCGTCGAAAAACCTTTCTTTTGCCATGGTGTTTACTCTCCAACCAATCCAATGTTTTCCCTTATTTCTATGTATATCTGTACTCTCTCTCTCTCTCTCTCTCTCTCTCTCTCTCTCTCCTTCTCTCTCTCTCTCTCTAGCATGTAAGGTAATACAAGATTTTTCAAAATCATTAAAGTGGCGTTGTTTAAAACAATTGTAAACATCGGTAAACAATAATCTAGTCAGTTATCCAACCATCAGCATCATAAAACATTTATATGACACAATGTTGAAGGACAATGAAAAGACACAGATCTTAAGGAGTACGTGCATATATACTAGCAAATTTGACCAACCACTACGTGTATTTTCTACTATTTTGGAATAACTTTGCTTGGTAGTTTAAGATTTATTCCCCTAGCGGTTAAGGGGGGCGCGGTGGCCTAGGGGTAGACATCGACTTCCGACGCAAAAGGTCCCGAGTTCGAATCCTGGCGGTTGCGTTCCCTACTGGTTGGGTCGGTGTCAGTATAATGTGATCGGCTGAGACAGAAGTCATGGTATCCCCGCCCTGTCTCGTGTTTGGCAGCACATACAATTGTCAGACGTACGTCTTGGGGCCTGTCCACATTATAGCCTATATAGTGCTGATGTTGGACGTTAAAACCAACTCAACTCAACTCAACCCCTAGCGGTTAAGACAAGGATGAACTTATTCCAACATAAATTAATCCCAAGAACAATGGAAAAAGTGAAGACGCCTATACAGCAACTAGGACAAAGGAATAATAAAAAGTACAACACTATTAGAGTTAAATCTAGCCAACTTCCGTGCTAATAAAAAGATTACATAGTAAAATACATATGCCAGCTGTGAACTTCATAAAACATTAGAATAAGTCAAGATATATGGTTTTGTTCAGGGTATTGTGACAGTTTTGGCTGGCCTGTCTTCAGAAATAGGGAAACCTCATTAATTACTAGATCTAGGCTAATCTAGCGTGTTTGAATCAAATAACAAGCGTTTAATATAAAGTTCTTGAGTTACTTATAAATAGGGAGAGAGATATAAATGAGAGAGAGAGAGAGAGAGGAAAGATAGAGATAGAGAGAAAGAGATTGACAAAGAGAGATAGAGAGGGACCGAGACAGAGGCGGAGAGATAGACAGAGAGATAAATATAGAGAGATGGAGAGAGACAGGGTTAGAGAGACAAAGATAGAGATAGAGGGAAAAGAGAGAAACACAAAGAAAGAGACAGAGAGACAAACAGAGAAAAAGAGAGATAGAGAGGACGAGAAACACAAAGAGAGACAGGGGCAGAGACAGAGACAGAGATACAAACAGAGAAAAAAGAGAGATAGAGAGGAAGAGAAACACGAAGAGAGACAAAGAAAAACATAGAGATAAATAGAGACAGAGATAGCCAAAGACAGACAGACACAGAGAGTGAAAGAAAAAGACAAAGGAGGATCTCTTTGTCTCCAGGTGTAACGTGTCCTAGATCTAGGACAGCATAATGCGACCATTCTTGAGTTACTTGTTCACAGCTGACATTAAGCTTCAAAAATTCCAAGGCTTTGGCATATCCATCTCGGTGGTCCAATTTAGAGTGGTGTTGGATTAAGGTCCAACGTCAGCACTATATAGGCTATATTGTGGACGAGTCTCAAGATTGACCTCTGACATTTTTAGGTGCTGTCACACACGAGTCAGAACGGGGATACCATGACTCCTGTCTCATCCGGTCACATTATTCTGACACCGATCCAACCAGTAGGGACCGAAATCGCCAGGGCTTGAACCACGGATCTTTTTTGTCGGAAGGCGATGTTTTACCCCAGGACCTCCGCTGCCTCCACTTCCCACACTGCTCTAACCAGTTACAAAATTTGACAAATAAATCTGCCGATCGTGGGATTCATACTGCGGACCTTCCGATATGGAGACCAAAGCTTTACCACTTATTAGAAGGTTGTGAGATTCTCCACTCTGGTGGATGGATTACAGTGTATTTCCTACTGGTTGTGTCGCTCTAGTGTGGCGTAACTGACTGAGTATTAGGTGTTCCAACTTGGGACTCGTCCCCGTATTATGTTTTTTCTTGAGAGTAAGGAAACGTTAGTCTATACTCCAACCAAAAAATGTATAACGGGGATTACACCTTTCTCACAAAAAACGTAAACAAAATGATGTGATAGTTGTATTTTTTTTGTTGTAAACAATCTGCTGATCGGGCTAGAGCATAGATCTAGTTTAATGATTATATCTTTTTGCATTTGCCGGCTTACAAGCATCACGTGGCTTCTGTGAGAAAGAGGCCAGCCTCATGAGAGCCTAATATTCTTCTATTTAACTAACAAAAAAGTACCAAAATCCGTATTTCGATGTGCAAAGCTAGATAATCTATTTTTTTAGCAATTATGAAAGATAGTAAGTTGTTGTTCCTGAGTAAAAAATTAATATCTAAGCCCAACCATTGATTAGATCATTAATTTTTAAAATTTCCCACGAACTACACTAATGTATCACGAATCGTTAAAAGAAGGCGAAGATAAAATAGCAGTTTACAATAAAATTGTATATGAGATAAGCCATATTTATTCTCTGATCACAGCGGTGGTCCAAGGGTGTAGCGCGTGCCTTCTTATTAGAAGGTTGTGAGATTCTCCACTCTGGTGGATGGATTACAGTGTATTTCCTACTGGTTGTGGCGCTTTATTGTGGCGTAACTGACTGAGTATTAGGTGTTCCAACGTGGGACTCGTCCCCGTATTACGACTTTTTACAGGATAATGAAACGTTAGTCTGTACTCCGACCATTAAAAGGCATAACGGGGATTACCCCTTTCTCACACAAAAACGTAAATAAAATTACGTGATAGTTGTTTCTTTTTTAAACAATCTGCTGATTCGGCTAGAGCATTGGCCTATTTTAATGATTATATTATATCTTTGCATCGGCTGGCTTACAAGCATCACGTGACTCCTTCGAGAAAGAGGTCAGCCTCATGAGGGCCTAATATTCTTCTGATATTTAACTAAGAAAAAGGTACCAAAATCCGTATTTCGATGTGCAAAGCTAGCTGGTCTAATTTTTAGCGTTGAGAAAAGATAATTGTTGTTCTTGGGTAAAAGTTTATTCTCTCAGCCAAATATTTGTATGATTACACAATTCATTTTTTTTTTTAATTTTCCGTAAACTACACTAATGTGTCATGAATCGTTAAAAGAAGGCGAAGATAAAATAGCAGTTTACAATAAAATTGTATATGAGATAAGCCATATTTATTCTCTGATCACAGACAAAATTGTTTAAAAAAAACTAATCCACAAAAAGCTACATCTTACATGCTGGAAGCATTACTGTCATACGGAAAGGGGGGGGGGGGTCCTTTGCCCCTTTTATTTTTGTTAATTATTCAAATTATGTATTGAGGAAACATACAAAGTCAAAGAAGTAAAACACACAATTTCACAGAGAAATTCCATTTAAAAACAAATAAAATTATATATGTAGTAGAGGTCCACCACCCCCACCCCCACCCCCACGATGTACAATTAGGGGTTGAAAGCAACAACAACAGCAACAACAACAGCAAAAACAACAGCAACAGCGACAAGAACATTCATAAAAACAATCGCAACAACAACAACAACCAAACCACCAAAGACACAACAACAATTATAAAAAAAACAAGAACACCGAAAACAAGAAAACAACAACAAAATGACAACAACCCAACAACAATAAGAACAACATCAACAAGACCAACAACAACAGCAACAACAGCCAAAGGTATTTTCTTTAAACGTTCACCATTCAGAACATAAAGCTTAACAAATTCCATTAGGCTGTAGCATATCCATCTCGGTGGTCCAATTTGGAGTTGTGTTGGTTTAAGGTCCAACGTCAGCACTATAATACGTTATGTTGTGGACGGATCTCAAGACTGAAGTCTGACATTATTACATGCTGCTACACATGAGACAGAGTGGGGATACCATAACTCCTGCCTCAGCCAGGCACATTATAATGACACCGACCCAACTAGGTATGACGAGGAAGCAGCAATGTGTGACATGATGTTGTCTAAGATTTACCTACTCAACACTACAGTTTTTTCAGTGTCGACCTTGTGCGCTAAAGCGAGGCTTCCATAGAAGCCTTGGTGCTAAGCAACCAATTCAACTCCACTCAGTATCTATTTAAGTACTATTAATATGCTGACACTATACTCGACAATTGTTTTGTTTATGATGGAATTTGAAACTTGGATTAGAAACTATTATGTTTATTATGTTTTTTTCCTGGTCCCTTCCTTTATATGATTGAGAAGTGTAATCTTTACGTTCTATTTTGCATACATTATTTCATGCATGTATCTTGTGCACTTCTTCAGGTTTTAATATCTATAATTCTATAGTTTGTTTTTTTTTTTAGCTAAGACAAAACTTCGGACATCTTATCTCACCTTCATTACAGTAGGAACCTTTCTCTTTTTTCTCTTTTTTAAACACTACAATGTTACAAATTCGCACCCTAGAAGTATCGGGGCTTTAATGTTAAACTTGCATAAACTTAAACGAAACCAGCTCACAACATGTAACTTTACTACAACATTCTTCTTAACATTTGGTTATAAACTGATCCACCCCATGACAATTATTGTTAGGACCATGTTATGAACCAACTCATAACAATGATACTTTGACTACTGCTGCATTCTTGTAAACCAAGGCCTCCATAAAAACAAGGCAAGTCACTGAAAAGAATGGAGTGAACAGATTTTAGCGTAATAAGGGCAACATTGATCTATCCCTATTAAATTATTACTATAGTTAATTCAGATTGATATTCAGAGAGAAGTATTTTATCAGCCTACTCAGCCTATACTTTAACAATAAGAAATGATCCCAACGATTCCTACAATTGTAATTGTAAAATTGACTTGGACTCTAATTGCAATTTGATGTCTACTTCGGTGACTTTGCCTGTTAATTTTGGAAGTCCCGATGTAAACTTATGGCTATAAATAGATCCACCTCATGACAATTCCGTAGCCTCATGCTTTAATCTGATAAACAACACTAAAACGATACTGTTTACAAGATGAACATACTTTAATAAAACTAATTATGACCATAGAAACGTTATGAAACGTCTCCATTTAATCTATACACATAAAATATAATATGAGGATGCTAATTGACCACTTAATCTCATTTAAAAAAGATGAAAATGTGGGTTATCAAGTTAACGCTTGGGGCAACAGAAATGCGAACACATTAATATTATAAAAACAGCACTTTAAATGGAACGAATGCAAACATAACCGCCATTATGACAACAATTTGGTCTGATACTTATAATAAATTTTGCTATTTTAAAAAGTCTTTCATGGAAGCAAGTTTTCAATTCTCATAATGTCCATAACGTTATAATTATTATATACAACAATGGGATATCAGAATGGGATACCAGGGACTTCCTCGATCACATTATACGGACCTTGTACAATCACTTAACATGAAGCCCACCCCCCAAAAAAGAAGAAAACACACATAAAAAACAACGAAAAACCCAAACAAACGCAGCAATCAAAGAAGGGATAAAGCCGAACTCTTCCGCGTAGAAGGCTACCGCTCTATCCGTCAACTACCAGGCCCACATAATTGCTGTAGAGATAAAGGCCATTACGCTTATAAAATAAAAATCAGCCTCGTTTGTTTAACCGCAACCACCCAACCACAAAAAGCACAGCGCAATGCACATTACTTTTATCATATCATCATTCTGTTTTTATGTAAAGAGGCAAAGGTCTAGGAAAGTTAGCTCAACTGCAACCATCCAACCATCCAACCGAAAAAACCACAGCGTGATCAACATTGCTTTTATCCTATCATCTGTTTTTATGTAAAGAGGCAAAGGTCTAGGAGAACCGCTGAAAATTTTGAAATTAATTTTGTATTCTCTCTTGCGTTTAATGATTCTTAAACATTAGTTTTCGATGGGTTTTTTTTAAAGTTTTTTAATATCTCAACAAAGATTCCGTTTTTGTTGGGTTTTTTTAATATCTCAAAATCTCAAACAAGAAATCCCCCCAAATCTCCCGCAGCTTCACATATTAGTCTTAAGAACCCACCATTCTTTAATGAATCATGCCAAGTTGGATGCATTTTTTGGGAAATTTAACAGCCAGTTTGATCCCATTATGCTATATAGCGCCCGCATCCTGTTCTAATTGTTTGGATTGGAGGTCCGAGCGTAGCGCGGCGCCGTTCACATCGTAGGTTGGGGTTCGATTCTCGCTCTGATTGGTGGTCCGAGGGTAGTGCGGAAGTCGTTCATACCGTAGGTTAGTGTTCAATCCCCGCTATAGCCACTGCGGTTTTCCTTATTAGTTAGACCAGTGTCAGTATCATTGTCCAACCTTCCAAGACTCCGGTATTCCACTCTCTATCTCTTTACCCGTCGGCGTATAGAGAACTTTTATTACTCTTGGAAAATGTTTGAGGAGATCGCGTAACGTTCATCAGATATCGAAACTTTTAAGCGCATGCTAACATTCTACCTTTTCTACGGTTAAAATTGAACCTGTGAATGTTGTAAAAATTCTTAACGATCCCTTGTGACTTTTGAATGTGATCTTGTACTGTGTGAACATTTTATGGTTATGTTTCTTTTGTACTTGTGATAATGGAAATTGTTAAACGCATTGAGCATGAACGTTCATGAATATACGCTATATATAGATGCAATTTATCATTATGATTACAACCAAGATTACTTTCTATTCGTTAGAAAAGAAAAAGTGAGTGAGTTTGTTGTTTTCGTCACGAAATCACGGTACTGGCCATTTTGTGCCTATGATATCCTAAGACAGTTAAAACATTATACTAGTAGCGATGGCTCCTTTATCTCTCTAAGTGATAAAACCATAATAAATCTGCATAAAAACATAGGTTAAAGAGCTTGAACCCAGAGTCTTCAACGTTACTGCTCATGCGACCATCACATGCACAGTTCCAGGTACCCCTCTCTGTACCCAGCATTCCATTGCTGCATAATTTATAGGATATTTCCGATGACCCAGGAGATGTTAAACTAGGTGCAAACAGGTTTTGTGATTTATACCAGGATTGTGGATGATATAACGACGCCCCTAAGGCATGGTGTTTCTGATCACAGATTGGCTCCTGGAGTCTGGGCTAGGGTTTTTTGGGGGGGAGAGGAAGGGGCGAACTGGATCATGGCTCTTGTGGTTGGGTGTTGGTATTCATATCTGGAGGTCCACCATTCCAATCCCACGTCTAACTTTTGTTTTCTTCTTTCCTAACGCCATTAACTTTAGGGGGACGAATTGGCGCAAGTGGTAGAGCGTATGTATACAAATCTGGAGGTCAACGTATCGATTTATTTGTCCGATTTCGTTCCCTGTAACTGATTGAGTCAGTGTCAGTTTAATGTGACCGGCTGAGACAGGAGTCATGGTATCCCCGCCCTGTCTCGTGTGTGGCAGCACATAAAATTGTCAGACGTCAGTCTTGGGGCCCGTCCACAAAATAGCCAAAATAGTGCTGACGTTGGACGTTAAACAAGCTCAACACAACACAACTCAACTCAGGGCTATGATTGAACACCCGTGCAGAAAGCCTTAGGTTTTACCGTCTTGGTTTTACTTTGGCCCGTGGTATCGCAAGGCCCCCATTGATGCGCTATCTCCCACAAAAATTTAATATTATCTTTTTTTATGCCAGCCCCGTGGTGCCGACAAACTAGGGCCATCCACAGCCCGAGTCCAGCCAAGCAAAACGTCACGTGTGACACACGATACCCAGGCACATACCAGATCTCATGTTCTTATAATAATTATTTACTTCACTTAACACTTCTGTCGTGGTATGGTAAAAGCTAAAGGGCATGAGGCGAAACCTTATTTAAAGAGGTGAACAATACAAAGTCATAAAATCTCGATTGTACAATAATTATAGTTAAATCGGTGTGGTTGCAAATGACTAGTCAAGCTGTGGCAGCACATAAAATTGTCAGACGTCAGTCTTAGGGCCCGTCCACAATATAGCCTATATAGTGCTGATGTTAGACGTTAAACCAACTCAACAACAACGACTAGTCAATCCACTCTTTAATTTTCTAGAGAAACTATTATAAGGTCCTATCATGGAGATTCAAAATATCTCCGTCATGAAGCGGTTTAGTATAGAGAAGCTGAGTTCAGTTCAGCCTCTTGCCTGGGCAGTCGTAAGGGATACATGGTTGAAACATCATACTGTATCAAAAGCAAGGCAGGTCTGTCTGGTGCCAAACTTGTCCGGATTGGGCTGTCTAGTCTAGTCCATCATTCCAGATTGTCTGCGGGGGGCGCGGTGGCCCTGGGGTAGAACATCGGCTTCCGACGCAAAAGGTCCGGGTTCGAGCCCTGGCGATAACGCTCCCTACTGGTTAGGTCGGTGTCAGTATAATGTGACCGGCTGAGACAGGAGTCATGGCATCCCCGCCCTGTCTCGTGTGTGGCAGCACATAAAACTGTCATACGTCAGTCTTGGGGTCCGTCCACAGTTTAACCTATATAGTGCTGACGTTGGACGTTAAACCAACTCAACAACAACAACATCCAGGTTGTCTGCCTAACACTTCGCTTGTAGCCACCATTTTCAGCCTCAATTTAGTGTTCCCTGCATCAGCTGTTTAGGCTGTACATTTACATAACTATAGGCAGCGAGGTGGCTAAATCAATAGAGCGAGGCGGTTTCTTTCCAGACCACTGGTTCGATTCCCCAACCAGGTCGTCTCATTGCATACTGGTTATATTTGTGCACAGATTTAAAATTAGGAACAGATAACAAAAAATGATTTAAACGCCATCTAAAAAAATATACACGCTGAAGACAAAACAATCGCCCCCTTTCCATGACAACAAGCTTAAAACGCAATCATTATTAATATTTTCCCCGATCCATACTAAAAAGTTAGAAGCGCATGAGAAAAATTTCTACCCTATTCCTGTTCCTTTAAATTACAATACTTAAATTTTCGGGAAACTCAACGCCATATTGCACAGCTTGCACAATTTTTTTCGGAATGCAAATGGATGCTCTTTGTACGCTTCCGAAGGGCTGTTTGTTCTTCTGCGAACTCATTATTCTGTGGGTTGGTCTGCAGTATACTATGATCAGCCAAGTTCATTTAGTTCTGAGGTCTTGTCCCCGTACATGGTTTTTCTTGAGAAAATAGTATCAAACTATAGGAATTTTTCATTTTTCTAGCCTAAATCATTGAGCACAAACAATTAATTGATGCATACAAATCATTATCCATGTCGTCTACTTATTTACTTTAATGTAACCACTTTAAGAGGGTATTTCTTTTTGCACGCTATGATAGTGATTTGTAGAACTTACCCATTTTAATGAATTCTTCTCACTTTTTAGAGCCTTGTATCTAAAAGTTTCTTTACTAACGGTACTGATAAAGCTGAATTAGAAAGCGAAACATTTAAATGCTTTGTATAGAAGTGTAGTTTTTATATTGTGTTACGCAGTTTCCAAGTTGTGTGTATTATTTATTTTTATATTTATTAGACTCAAAGCATAGTTCTACAAATCGACACACAGAGAATACTTTTTGTAAAGCCAACTTGACCAACACACGCCACAAAAAAGGTCTTAACTCTAATAGAATTAATTTATTTTCCTCAACCAACATAATCTAATGAGAATAGCATGAATTCTAAAATTATATTAATTTACATTTTGTCAGTCTCCTTCCACTTTCGCGTTTGTAAACATTATATTTTGCCATTCATGACAATATATAACGCTATTAATAATGTTTTTAAATATTCAGTGCCCCTTGTTTTGCATGTTGCCCAAAAGGCAGCAACAAACCAATTACATAGGCCCAAAAACACTTTTTTGAAATTAATATATTATTTTTTTTACTGAAATTGTATATACGCCCTTTTGAAATGAGACGACAGAAGCTTTACCCGTGAAACATCAAGCATAAGTTTACGAAGATACTTAGCATCATGTTAAAGTGTGAATCTAATTACCGTTGACACCATCTCTTGTTCCGTCTAATCACCTGGTATTAAAGCGTCGCGGAATGGTGTGGTTTCTCTAGGAGGCAGAGGATCTTATTGCTGGGGGACAAATGAGAAGGATATATATATAATAGAGAGAGAGAGAGAGAGAGAGAGAGAGAGAGAGAGAGAGACAGAGACAGAGAGAGACAGAGAGAGAGAGAGACAGAGAGAGAGAGAGAGAGAGAGAGATGGAGGTGGGATGAAGGATGGGGAGAAAGGATGGGGAGAAAGAGAGAGAGGTGGGGATAAAGGATGGAGAGAAAAAGAGAGATGGGGATGGGGAAAGAAGGGGGATAGATCGGAGGAGAGGGATAGACAGATATGGAGGGAATAAAGAGAAAAGAGACAGAAGGCTGAGGGGAAGAAAGAGAGAGTAAAAAGGAAGAGAGAAGGAGAGAAAAACTGTGTTGAAGAGAGCGAGAGAGAGAGAGAGAGAGAGAGAAAGAGAGAGAGAGAGAGAGGGGGGGGCAAGGTAAGAGGCACAGCTGACTGAGCTGAGTGGTCCCTTGCAATCCTATAGAACGTCACAGAATCGTATTGAAAAACAATGGGATGACATTAGAAGACATCGCAACAGAATAAAAATAATTTTATTATAAGAAATTCAGACTCCGCCATCTGTGAAATTGAACAATTGCGAAATTGAATTGAGTTTAGTTGCTTGCTTAACGTCCAACGTCAGCACTATATAGGCTTTATTACGCACGGCCCCTATAACTGACGTCTAATAATTTAATGTGCTCTCAGACATGATACAGGGCGGGGAAAATTTCTTCTGTCTCAGCCGGCAACATTATACTGACACATACCCAACTATTTAGGGATGAAATAGGACAATTGTATTATCGACCGATTGTGAGTTGCAAACCTCGGACTTTCTGATCTACATAACACCGCTCTACCAATTAAGCCATTGTACACCAAACAACAATTACAGGAAAAAAGTGAAATAAATCGAGATACAACTACACCTTTTGGCGTAAGGTTTGCGTGTTGTCTCTAAGCATGGATAATATACAAGTTTTAGGTTGTATAGTGTCCTATGTTGTTTACAAAATACTTTAAGTCGTGGTTATTTTATACATAAGATAGGACACTGTACAACTAAGGTGACCGTTGATGTTGATTGAGGATGGCATGAACATAACAGGACAATTTATGAAACGTTACCAAAAGGAATCAGGTTCAAATCGTTGATATAAGTTTTTATCTACAGCCCTCCGATCAAACAAACACTATTTATTTAGAAATTCAATGATAAAAAAAATAATAGATGATTCATTGAAATTAATAATAGGATTGTTTAATTTAGGCAACGTTTTATAGTGCATTATTTTAATGCTTCTTGACACATCATGAAAATGTAAAAGAAAAGTCCATTTCCTGATCCATTCTGTTTGCTTAATAAAATTTTAAGTCCTAGGCTAAGACTTGGAGGTTTTGTGCATGTGAGGAAAGAGTAGAGGATAATGATGAGGAATCTGAAGATAGTTAGGTAGGTAGATTGATAAAAGATAAATTGAGGTTTGGACAGATATGCAGGTAGAAAAAATAGATAGTTAGGTAGATAGATAGATAGATAGATAGATAGATAGATAGATAGATAGATAGATAGATAGATAGATAGATAGATAGATAGATAGATAGATAGATAGATAGATAGATAGATAGATAGAGAGAGAGAGATAGATAGAGAGATAGAGAGATAGAGATAGAGAGTTTGTAAGAGAGATAGACAGATGGTATAGAAGGAAAAAAGTGAGGAAAAGAGAGGAAAGCAGAGAAATGGAGAACGTTAGAAAATTTATGAGGATGCAAGAGCATGAGAGAATAGAACACAATACTTTTAACACTATCTTTTTTCTATTTCAGATAGTAAATGAATGATAACATTCATTGCATCATACTACAGCTCCAGCTTAAGAAGAAAAAATTCGGACTGCAATTTTTAAAGACTATTTAGAGACAATTTTGATTGCTCTATCTGTTCACAAGACATTCATAATAAGCATAGCGCGGTCTGCAATTTGACGTTTATTTACTTTGTTTATTACAGTGATACGGAATTTTTGAAATTTTGACATATATTCAAAAACTATATATATAAATATCGGACATGGTTAGAAGAATTGGTTTCTCGGCTCCTTTTAACGAACCTGCAGTAAAAGAACTATAAATTTCCTCTGTATGTTATAATTCACATATTGCTCTCCGTATATGTGTCTTCAGGGAAGCAAAGCAACGTAAAACTGAACTAACCGAATTTTCAACTATTGAGTTAAGAACTAAAGATAACGATAACTATACGTCATGGAAAAGGCATCACCGTTTTCCAAAGGTGGTGTGTTCGAGGTATATGAGAGAAGACATCTATCACCTTTGCAAAGTTTCGATGAAGGCAATGATCCGGAAGAACCATGTCTACCGGAAGTAGAATCAGATCATGGAAACACTCGGCGACATTTTTCATCCGTGCACAGTTCTGAGGAAAGTCAAGAAAATGACCCGGAAGGACTTTGTCTACCGGAAGTAGAACCAGATCGTAGCGTCCGTAGCGACGAGGGTTATGCGACCCACCGTCGCCGTTGCTATAGGCTTGGACACAGATTGGCAACCAACCAACTGGATAAGGGAGATAACCACTTTATCCACTCGAGTCATTCGGACAGCTCCAGTGGTTCAAACACAGTCTTCAAAGACACGAACCGGTTGGTGAATTGGTTTCTTTCCACAACCAGTTTTTTATTACAGTAATATAAGATATCCAAACTAAATTATGCTTTAAATCAGAAATTTTTAGAAAATTGATGTCATCTTCAGAGATTGTTTGCAATTTTTTTATAGCAAGGGACAGACAGAGAGAGAGAGAGAGAGAGAGAGAGAGAGAGAGAGAGAGAGACATAAAGAGAGGGAGATAGAGAGACACGAAAAAGAGAGGGAGGAAGAAATAAGGGTTAGATAAGTAAGTTGAATATGTATAGAATAGTTATAATGAATTATTTACCCTTATCTTTCTTTTGATGCTTTTTGTACATGAATCATATCCGGACAATGTATTTTTTTCGATGTGTGCTTATATTTATATACTTTCGCAGGAAAAGTTTAAATTGATGGCAATACTATTAACTTAATTAAATCTAATACTAACAATACCAATCGCATTTAATTACAACCACTTCCATTCAACGCATGCAATACAAGCCAGTGAAATCCAACTCAACTCAATTCATTTCAATTCAACGAGGGTTATGCGACCCACCGTCGCCGTTGCTATAGGCTTGGACACAGACTGGCAACCAACCAACTGGATAAGGGAGATAACCACTTTATCCACTCGAGTCATTCGGACAGCTCTAGTGGTTCAAACACAGTCTTCAAAGACACAAACCGGTTAGTGAATCGTTTCTTTCCACAACCAGTTTAATATTACAGTATTATAAGATATCCAAGCTAAATTATGCTTTAAATCAGAAATTTTTAGAAAATTGATGTCATCTTCAGAGATTGTTTGCAATTTTTTTATAGCAAGGGACAGATAGAGAGAGAGAAAGAGAGAGGTAGAGAGAGAGAGAGAAAGAAAGACAGAAAGGAAGAGATAGAGAGACATAACAGAGAAAAAGAGAAACATAGAAGCGGTAGATAAGTATGTTGAATGTATAAAATATAGTTATAATGAATTATTTCCCCTTCTGTTTCTGTGTGATGATGGTTGTACCCGAATGATATTTGGACAATGTAGTTTTTTCGATGTGTCCTTATATTTAGATAGTTTCGCAGAAAAAAGGTTAAAAATATTGCAATATTATTAACTTACTTAAATCTAATAGAAACCATTCAAATCGATGTTTAATTACAATCACTTACATTCAACGCAATACAAGCCAGTCAAATTAAACTCAATTCAATTCATTTCAATTCAATTCAACTCAAATCACCCAAATCCAGTTGTTGTCCATTCATTTACTCTTAATTTAATTTAGTCCAATCAAGTCCTATCCAATCAAATTAAAATCAGGCCATGAAAACTGACGCAACTCAATTCAGATCATTTTAATCTAACTAAATCTAGTTCGATCCACTTAAAATTTTTTCAATCAAATGCAATGAAATTCCATTCAACTCAGGTATGGGGAGCCAGCCAAATCCGACAGTTCTTCATCTCTGAGAATATCAAGTGATGATGAAGAGGTTGGACAGCCCAGACCATTGTCGGATTTCCCAACCAGGGTATACACACCGTCCCCCAGTCCAGGCGGTACCCCAACTGGAGCTGAGCTTAAAGCTGGTACTCACTTCAGCTACAGTTTGCCACCTCTTTCGAGTAATGTTGGCGAGCATCTCTTACTTTCTTATGGTCCGCACGGTACGATGACTCGTCAGAGCAATGACACAAAGTTTGACCCAAGCGAACCATTGGCGAACGAGAGCAGTGTGTTTCTAACCTCACCAGCCGATGTTCATGGACATAGATTAGATGAAAGAAGTTTATTTCCACAGTTACTAACAAATGTTAGGGGAGATAGATCTGATGGTAAAAGTCACATTTTGAGGTTACCACATACTACATATGGAGATATATCAAACCACAAAAGTCACATTCAAAAATCACCCAATGATTTCGATGGGGTTAGCTCAAACGACAAAAGTCACATTCTAAGATCCTTCGATGAAATAGATGACGAAGGATCAAATGAGCGAAGCGTTCTTCTAAGCTCACCGGATGACGGAGATGGAAATATATCAAACGAGAAAAGGCCCTTGATAAGTTCATTGAACAATGTGTATAAACATACACCAAACAAGATAAGCCCATTTCCAAGAGCAACCGACGATGTATATGCAGACAAATCAAACGAGAAAAGCCCCATTCTAAGATCACCCAGTAATATAGACGGAAATAGACCGAATCAGAGAAGTCCTTTCAGACCAGCCAATGACATAGATGAAGATAGATCAGGCATAAAGAGTTCCAGTAGTCCTGACATCTGTGAGAATTTCTTCAGCAAGACACCGTTGTCTATGGCCAGCTTCTCTCGAGCTTTGGTCCACAAACCTGGGCAATCATCACCGGGAGGGGCGGATACCCCATCCAAGGGCAGCCCAAGGTCACTGAGATCCAACAGATCCCTCACTCGACGCATAAATCAACGCCCCCTGGTGTACCAAAACGGTCAGGTCTCTAGCTCACTGCCCTTGTCACTGAATCTTGGCTCTAGGCCCGGCTTTTATATACCTAAGCGAGCATTGAATGACATCGACAAAGAAAGCATTCAAATCCGACAAAAGAAACAACCGTTTCCTAGAAGCAAAGATGAGTATACAGAATTGCGTCCGGCTATAGAACAATACAAACGCCAGCAAGATGAGGAAAATCAAGGTCGCCAGCCAAGACATCATCTGGATCTCTTTATGGGCGAGCAAAAACAAAACAAATATGCAAACGAGGCAATGCCTGTTACAAACATAGGGACGCACTTAACACAATCATCACCAAACAATTCTCTCGGGCGCTCTAAACTAAGAGGCGAAAACGGCCCGATGTTCAGGGGTGAGGCAGGCGGCGTTGATGACACAATATACAGTACTAAGACAGGCGATGGAGACTACACTATGAGCAAAGACAAGGAACGCTATAATGGCGATTCTATGTATAAAGACAAGACAGGCAATATTGGAAACTCTTTGTTCAGAGACAAGGCAGATAACGGCGACGGCGGCGCTTTATACAAAGACAAGGAAGGCGACGAAAACATCTCTATGTACAAAGACAAGGAACGCGATATTGACGACGCTATATACAAAGACAAGGTAAACGACGGCAACGACGGCGACGAAACAATGTACAAAACCGAGGCAGACAATGGAAACACCTCAGCCTACAGAAACAGCGCACACGCCTTAAGCAGGTCCAGATTTTCGCCGGACGCGGGTGAGGATACCAGCCAGTTCTCCTCCATGTCCTCCTGCTACAGCCTGGCTGACAACCTGAACAAACTCGGTCGTCATGGCGACGGGCCCATGGACTTCGGCCACCTCAAGTCGGCCATGAAACAGTCCAGCCAGGGAGATGGGCAAGGGCCGAGGCGTCGCAGCATCTTTAACACGGTCCTGCGCCGCGTCAGCATCCACAGGCGAGACTCCACCCCCGCCGGCCGCATCGCGACCTTCCTCTTTGGGCCTGATGATCGGGGGAAAGGCAAAGACAAGGGCTCTATCAGCGGTGAGTGATCTATTGATGTTTGTTGTTAACGGATGTATAGATCACTTTGTTCTTTGTGATGACAGTGAGAAGTCTTCCTTTTTGGCCCGGATGATCGGGGGAAAGGCAAAGACAAGGGCTCTATCAGCGGTGAGTGATCTATTGATGTTTGTTATTAACGGATGTATAGATCACTTTGTTCTTTGTGATGACAGTGAGAAGTCTTCCTTTTTGGTCCCGATGATCGGGGGAAAGGCAAAGACAAGGGCTCTATCAGCGGTGAGTGATCTATTAATGTTTGTTATGAACAGAGGCATAGATCACTTTGTTTTTTGTGATGACAGTGAGAAGTGATATCTAATACATAAAGAGATCTCTTCACTCTACACTATAACTTAAAAAATGTGTGTACAATTTGCCCTAGTTTACTACTTGTTATCACACAGGATGAGAAACCTAGTTAACTATTTGTTATCACAATGGGATGAGAAACCTAGTTTACTATTTGTTATTACACAGGATGAATTTACTACTTGTTATCACACAGGTTGAGAAATCTAGTTACCGGTTGGTTACCACGGAGATTGAAAAAAAACGTGTTATTTGTTGGATTCAGATAGAATGAAGAAAACTAGTTTATCCTAGTTGCGTTTTGGTTGTCATACGCGCGGTAGGAACAGGTTCGCTTACTGGGCATTTATAAACATTATGAACAATAGCTACAATATCTACACTACTCTATGAAAAGATAAGGGGGCCGATCGTTAAGAGTTTAGAATGGTCCTAAGCAATCAACTTCAGGACTACATGGGCTAAATTTTGGACGGGTCTCAAGATTAACGTTTGACAGAGAGAGAGAGAGAGAGAGAGAGAGAGAGAGAGAGAGAGAGAGAGAGAGAGCGGGCGAGCTAGGATACCCTGACCCCTGTCGCAGCCGGTCACATAATACTGACACCTACCCAAGCAACGAAATACAAAAAAGAAATGCGCCGTTCGTGGGTTTCGAACTGCGTACATCCCAAATGAGTCATCAACGCTCTGCCTTTTGCTTCAGTGCCCACCACCTAAAATAAAATGGTGAAATCTATGTTCACCTGTGGCAATGCCTTTATTAACGTTTGAATGCAATACACTCGTAAAAAAGGAAACAGAGGTAGAGGAAAAAACAACCCTACTACATAAAGTTTAAAGTAATAATAGCCACTGTATGTTCCGCTTCGTCTACGGAGGAGAGAGAGAGAGTAGAGAGAGAGAGAGAGAGAGAGAGAGAGAGAGAGAGAGAGAGAGAAAGAGAGCAGGGGGATGTGGAAAAGAAGCTGAAGGAGAGGGGGTATTTGAAGATTCCATGATCACAATAAAACATAATGAAAAACTCCGCTATAAAGCTCTAAATAACAAATATCTCTAAATATTCAAAAGGCGAAAAGATGGTAAAGGTACAAAAATCACCACACAGGTGACTTACTTTACTTACTTTTCTGATCAAGCAGCCACTTGAGCCTGCGCCCTTCGACTTGATGACATTATAAAGAATTTATATGTCCTTTCTAGTTGGTCTTTTCCGCAGTGTAATGTGTTTTCCAAAGTAGGATTAGGTGGACGAAGTTTTGTGCGGAGGTACTGTAGTTTAAGACAGTTGAATAATATATGTTCGACTGTTTCGTATGTTTGGGGGCAGAGGGAGCAGAACAGTTCTGTTCAGGGTTGTAAACGATTGGTGTAGTTGTTGAGTGGAATATGCTGGGTTCTCAGCCGATATATTGTCGCCTGTTCTTGACTTTTCAGAAGGTTAATGCTGTCTTTTGGTTTGGGTGTCGGGGCATTTGTTTAAAGACAGATCTTCCAGTCTTATCCCAGAGCCCAGAACACAGTTGAAAAACAAAGTTTATTTTTTATCGAGGTAAGAGGATATAATTATATGCAAATGTCGAAAAAACTAGAATAATTAAATTAAAGTGTGTGTTGTGTTGTTGTTGTTTTCTTGCAAACAATTATAGAGGAGCATGTAAATCGTGTTAGTTTTTTTTTTTTTTTCAAAGGGCAGTAAACACAAAGTCTCGTCGTAAGAATAATGCGATGAAAAAATATTACTACTTGACGTAAGCTACGGCGGAGTTGTACTTAAGGCCCTAGAATAGATGTAAAACGTTTATCTCTTGGCCATCGCTAAAAATTGGGGAAAGTAAACTAAAAAGGTTTAGATTTTGGTAATCATACAGAATATTTTAGATTTATGTTATAACATGGAATAAAAAGATGAACTCGAGTATTACTTATAACGACTAAAAAAATGTTTGTTAAAAAGTGAACTGGAAATTTTAACATAACTATTTTAGCTTGAATAATTAATTTTTACATGTATTATTGAGTATATTATTGTAAAAAATAGGTTATGTAAATGAAATAATATTCAGGTTTTTTTTATCTTGAAGATTTATGTTTATGCAGATCTAAATGACAGTTAGATGAATAACAAGATTTCAAGTAAACTACAAAATAAATAAATGGCAGTATAAAAATAGGTCTTGAAATAAAAACTATAAATCTAACCGGTGAATTTTGAAAACGAGGCTATCAAATTCAAAAAAACAACAGCACAACCACAGTGGTAACGGAGCAAATAGTGTTTATCTCTAGCAGACTCTAAAATTATGCTCTTAAATTCGTCGAAAAAAAGGTCTAAAAATAATAACGTTTAAAAAACTCATTTTTATATTTTTCAAAGATGTGTATAATAATTGTTTATGTTTTAATTGAAGGAAATTTAACTTGCACAAAGAAGTGGGATATGCATTCAGTGTTTCGTCTTTATGTCTAGTAAAGCAAGGCATTTGACGCCCCGCTATGGTACCAATAAAATTAATTACTAAGAACGAAGAAGAGCGTCTGGGTGCATTGTGGGACAGTTGTGGGACAGTGTCCCACTTTTCATTCCGACCTCCGTAGACGAAGCGGAACATACAAAATCTAGATTACTTTATTACTTTTCATAAACGAAAAAAATTAAAAATAAATTTGGTCTGTGGTTGGCATATTTTAAGGCACAGAACGCCGATGTTTATGTTTTGAATCCCATATATCCTTCCGCTTGATCCATCAGGGGGCCTCTGGGGCCCCCACGACCCCCACAGTAAAGGCCCCCGTACCCCTACAGATTGATTTTAAGCTCACCACATGCCACTGGGGCAAACTAGTTTTTTTTTCATTCTCCGTGGTAACCAACACATGATTAGTTTTTTTCATTCTCCGTGGTAACCAACACATGATTAGGTTTTTTCATTCTCTGTGGTAACCAACACGTTATTAGGTTTTTTCATTCTCTGTGGTAACCAACACATGATTAGGTTTTTTCATTCTCTGTGGTAACCAACACATGATTAGGTTTTTTCATTCTCCGTGGTAACCA